>PVKH010030430.1:0-12466 GCA_004027955.1 Chaetophractus vellerosus
GCCGCCCAGAAACGGCAGCAAAAAGCCGCCTGTGAATGGAGCAGAGCTGTCTGCGCAGTGAGCTGACTCGGCGCATCGCCACAGTGGGGGGAGACAGAGCAGACACAGAAGAACACAAAAATGAACACAGCAAGAGCAAGCAGAAAGGGGGGGGGGAATATGTAACAACAACAACAAAAAATCAATAGAATAAATCTAAAGAACATAGAAAAAGGTAGAAAGTAGCAATGGGAATCAATATGCTAGAAAATAAAGATACAATATAAAAAATCTTGAAAGACAAAGTTATTTTGTGACAAAGACTAGTATAATTGACAATCCCCTGACAATATAACCCCCAAAACAAGTCAGGTATGGATAGTATGAAAAGATACTATAGACAATGTCAATTATGAAAGCAAATGTAAGAAATCCCAACAAATTCAGATAATATACTGTGACTAATTTGATAGAGTCCAGTAATGCAAGGTTTTACTAATATAATAGAATTTCTAAAATTATATATGTTATTCACCAGATTAATTGGAGGAAAATATGTGTATTTCTCAATAAATGCAGAAAAAATTGAGAAAATGCAATCCCCATTAATATTTTAAAGGTTGTAGTAAACAAGGAATAGAAAGAAGTCTTCCTCCACCTAAAAGAGTAACAAACATTCCTAATGAAATCTATATGTTCAATAAAATATTAAAAATTATTGTTTTTAATGTCAGAGAAAATCAAAAGAATGTCTATACTCAGCTTTTTGTCAAGATTCTTCTGATATCACAGCCAATTCAGTAGACAAGAAAAGAAATAACAATTTAAGAATTAGAAATTAAGAAACAAAACAACCATTGTTTTCAGGTAATATAATTATCTATTTAGAAAACTCAAAAAGTTTTGATGAAATGGTTAAAGTAATAAAGTGATTAATCAGTTTGCTGGTTATAAGGTGAGTATGCAAATTTCAATTGCATACCTATTCACTGGAAAAAAGATTAAGAAATGTAATTTATAACTATACATAAATTTTAAATGAATGCATATAATAAAAGTGGTACAAGACCCACACGAAAAAATACTAAATTTTATTGGAAGTCTTCAAAGGAAACCTAAATAAATAGTGTTATGGATTTGTAAAAATGCAACTTCTTCCCAAACTGATCTATATGTTAAATGTCTCAAGAGCTGATTCAAGCAGATTCAAATTATCAAGAAAGCAAAAATTATGGAAGACTCAGAGAATTAAGTTGGGAAATTTTTACTTAATATTAAGATCTCTTATAAAATTATAATAACTAAATAACTCTAGTATTGTCAAAGGAAAGACAAATTGATAACTGGAACAAAATTGAGAGCCCCACTTGATATACAATTGTCTTAGTTTGCCAGAGCTGCTATAACATATACCACGCAATGGGTTGGCTTAAACCCATTGCTTACAGTTTCGAGGCTAGAAATGAAAAATCAAGATGTCAGCAAGAATATGCTTTCTTCCAGAACTGATAACATTATCGTGAAGGCAGTCCTCTATTATGTGGTAAAGCATTTCTCCAAGGAGCCAGATTTCTCACAGTTGGAGAGGGAGGTAATAGATAAACAGGGGAGGAAGACTAAAATAAATCACATGATATTAGGTCAGAGTCAAAGACATCATATTTAGCTTAATAGAGATACAGATGGAATGATGTGGAAATAGTTATAGATATGAGTGTACACATGGATTAGTATATATACATATATTTCCTAGCTCTGTTCACTGGCAGTGCCTGGAAGCAATAATACTCCAGGAGTATCAAGCACATTCAACTTCCAGATTGTGGTTTCTAATACCATTTTCTAATAAAAGGAACCAGGGCTCCTTGGAGAAATGCTGATTTTAGTGCTCAGGCCAGGAACATACAAGATGAGTTTGAAGCAGAAAGAAAGGTGTGCTCAAAAAACCAAGCCAATGGAGGCATGTCAAAGGTATATAGGAATAAACATAAAAGAGTTCCCAAAGGCCAGAGTTGGAACAATTTGAGCATTAAATTAAATAAAGTAGTATTGGATTATGACCCAAAGTATAAACCAAGCATACATGAGTACCTACTGATGTAAATAAATAAACGGGACAGAAGAAACAAATCTCCCAAATAGAATTCCAAATAATTTATGGATATTCCCCTCCAAGAAGATGGAGCTTAATTAACACCCCACTCCTTGAATATAAATTGTGCTTAGTAACTTGCTTGCAAAGAATAGAGTATGGAAAGAAGTGTTGGGAGTAACTTTACAGCGGATAAATCTGACAAACACAACCTCAAGGTCAACATCAAGAGAGACAAGTCATGTTTATAGTATGTACCCTTGATATGATGTGATTGGAATGACACTTCATCTGTTTTCCTCCTCCAAAAACTCATAACGCCAATTTAATCATGACAAAAACATAAGACAAACTTCAACTATGGAATTTTCTTAAAAATATCTAATCAGTAATACTCAAAAATTGCCAACATTGTAAAAAACAAGGAAAGACTGAGAAACTGACACAGTCTAGAGGAGCCTAAGAAGACATGATTACTAAATATAATGTCAGCTTTTCCGTTCATTGTTTCTAAGGTAAATATGGAATTCAACTTTAAAATAACATAAGGGCTAGACAAATACTTCTATCTGGCTCCTTCTAGCCCCGAAGCTCAAACTGTGTTGGCCATCAGTTAGATACTGCCAATAGAGGGATTGCATCAACAACTACAGCAACTGACTTTGAACATTCTTTTTAAGAATAAAAGGAGAAGGTTATCCATTACAAATCTCCATTGTAGGAATGTCATAGTGGAGCCCATTTTTTCCCCACAAGTAATGCCTTTTGTTTTTAGGTATTGTAACTATTTAAAGATGTCAGTATCTGAATAGTCATCCTTACCCTTGTATTCCATAAAATAGCTCATAACTATGTACCCCATTTTAGACTGTTGCTGAGATAGGTCCAAAGATAACAAATGAGATAAGTATAATTGGCTATTTTATTCAAAGGTTTAACCATTATTTTTGTACATAAGACCCTGGCTCTATAGCATTACAAAAACAACAATTTAAAGCATTCTTGCACTGTAATTAGTATTAAATTTTCTTTGAATTGAGACCCTTGTAATAATAAGTTAAAACTTATTTCATGTATTAAAGGAAAAAAACCACAACTTGCATTCTTACTAGCCAACAATGAGAATTTAATCATTCACTTAAAATTTTACATGTTTGAATGTCTCCAAATTTGAAAACTTGTTTCTCCTTAATTATTTGATGTTTCTAGTGCTGGGCGCTAAAGAACACATTCATATATGCTAACTTCAGACCCTGCATCTTTGAGTCATAACACCAATGGATTCAGTACATGGTAGTAGGAGTATTCCTAGAAGCCTTTCAAACATTTGGATGGCTGTCAGTTACCAAACTATACACTATAGTGATTGCAATATAGATAAATATACTCCACTAACGCCAAAGTAAATGTATCCTATGTTTGACTTCTCCTTAGGTGCATCCCCCCAATGCCTGTGACTCTCTAAAGTCAACTGACTCAGTAGAAGTATATTATGAAGGGGGAATCAGAGTGGAAAAAGACAATAGCTTATCCTCTTGCATTTAAGATATTGTGCTTTTCAAATTTTACAAAAAAACATGTGACCATGCAAGAACATTACTTGGGTCCCTCTCAGGTCTCTGAAGGTATTTGTTCAAGTGGGGAACCCTGAAGCTTAAACTCCTTTAGCTTCACAGGAAATCAACCTCTTTTTATAATCACCAAGTTTGCCCCTCTTTCTTCAAAGTGAGCTGCCATGTAATAGTTGCATTTTGAAGTAATCTGGTCAATTTTTATCCATTCCTCCAAGTCCTTTTTCCTCCATCCATTCTACATACAACTGCCACTAACTGAAATACAGCATTTCCAATAATCTTTTTCCTGATTACATCTATCAAAGATTCCACCATTCCTGTAGAATAATTTACAAATTCTTTGATCTGGAATTCAAGCCTTATCACCTTCAAAGCCCTTCTTACTTCTTCTACAACGCCTTTGTGCCAAATCATTGCTCCCAGTTTTGGTATTTTCTTTAATCCGGGAGTACTCTGTATCTTTCCCATATCTCAAAGGCTTTGCTCAGGTGTATTCTCCTCTTTGAACACAATTTATTATCTGTCTTCTTGAAACCCTTTCAGATCAAGGCCAGTGGCTCAGTACTTTCTCTTTCCTCCAAATTCCTGGAATGTATTACTGATAACAGTCATCTGTTGCTTAGCATAGATATTACTTCCTTCTAATTTTAAAAACATGCTTTTTTCCTATTTTTTTCCCAAATTTGTAAGTTTCTGATGTCTTAATGATTTTGCCTGGTTCCAGGCCCTATGCATATATATTAAATATTTGTTGAAAACATGCCAACATGAATATTAAAAATAAATAACATACTCTTGGCTTAATTTTAACATTGAGTTACCTATTTGCTTTCTGTTTATGCTAATTGTAATGCAATGCAATATGGCAATTTTAATTTATTAAGTAATATTATATTAGTAATTTTCTTCTGTTATTCTAAGCCTCTGAAATAAATGTTTTGGTTTTTAAAAGGATTGATGAAGACTACAAAGAAAACATAAACATCCAACTGATGACTTAGCCATCAGTCTTTGAAATCAAATAGAAAGACAGTAAAAATAATGCATCTGAAAGATACTTGTTGAAATTAATCCACAAGGCATTATTTTCACTTGAATAATAGAGTTACATCTTATACTCAAAAACTGCAAATAAGGTTAAAATTTGTATAGTAAACTCCCCCCTGAAAATACTTTAAACTCTCCATACACCAGTATTATAGTTTTACCATATATATGGTTTTGTGTATACAGTAAATTTTTTCAGTAGTTTGTATGTAAAATTATAAACAAAATAGAACAATTTACAGTGTATTCTAGAGTATATATGTAAACATTTTACTATATTTTAATTGCATAAGAGAGTTGTCAACAATTGAATTTTTGTGAATTAAGCAGCAATAAAGCAAACCATTTGAGACGTAGAAGTGTGTATGTAAAAGTGCTGGTTCCGGGGCTGGCTCGATAGTCCAGTGGATAGGGCGCCGGCATACCACATGGGAGGCCCCGGGTTCGGTTCCAGTCTCGGCGCATCGCCGCAGCGGGGGGGGGGGGGGGGGGGGGGGAAGGGGAGATATGTAATAAAATAAATAAATCTTTAAAAAAAATAAAAAAAGTGCTGGTTCCAGGAGTCAGACCACTTGGGTTTGATTCCTAGCTCTAATAATGTCTTGCTATGTGAACTTATCTTAGGAGAGTTGTTTATGTGTTCTGTAGCTCAGGTCAAGCATCTGTATAATGGAGACAATAATAGCTTCCTGTTTCATTGAGTGGTTATAATGATTGAGTAAATGTGTTTAGATCTGTGCCTGGTATATAGTTAGCACTCAATGACATTAATGGTAATAAATTTATCTTCGGGAAATTTTAAGTTAGTATTACTATGAGGTAAGAATCCCTTATTAGAAACCTAATAAACAATTAGAAACCAGATATTTAGATATATACTCAGAGATATAAACCTAAGGAAAGAATAAAGAGAAAGTTTAAATTATCTATTATATCCTTATATGTCCAAACAGTTCACTGAAATTCAAATTCAAAATGATAGCTAAGAATTCACATTTGCTTAATTTTTCACATATGGTATTTTATTTCTTGTTTTCGTTCTCAGACTAAAAGACTAAGTCTGGTTTTTTAACTGTGATTAATTTCTTTAAATGCACAAGCAAAGAAATAAAACATGAGATTAAAAAGAGACATTTGATATCACAAATGATCAATCCAAATGAAAGATATCATAATTCTAAATATGATTGCAAGCATATCATAGCTCTAAAATATATTAATATGTACAGAATTAAACAGAGAAATAGACAAATTCAAACCATCATGGGAGATTTAACATACCTTTTCAATAGGTAATGGAATAAACCGATAAATATACAGCAAAAATATAGTTTTGATCAAAAGAATTTCAGATTTGACCTACTGACATAGATATAACATTGAGCATAAAATAGACCATAAAAAGTCTCATCAATTTTTAAAAGATTGAAATTATTCATATCATGTCAAGACCACAATAAAATTAAACAAGAAATAAATTTAAAAGATCATTAGAAAATCCCTAAACTCCCAGAAATTGACAATTCTACAAAACCTGTAGGTCAAAGGAGAAATTAAGATAGAATCAGAAATAGAATTTGTCAAAAATTAACATCCATTCATAATAATGTTGTATCGGTACTAGGTTAGACAAACTGAATATAAAACAAAGTAGAGAGCCCAGAAATAGACTCACACATATCCAGTCAACTGATTTATGACAAAGGTAACAGTGTAGCAGTGAAGTAGGAAAGAGATGGCATTTTCAGTAAATGGTGCTGGATCAGTTGAATATACATATTTAAAAATATATACCTGAACCCTTTTATCGTACCATATTCCAAAGTCAACCGCCATTATATTGAAGATTGTAAATGTGAAAGAGAGAATAATAATGTTTTTAGAGGAAAAGCTTAGTGTCCTGGGAATACGCAGGGATTCTTAAGTAGAATGCAAAGTGCACTTACCATAGAAGAAAAATGTGCTTTATTTTAAAATTAAGAAATTCTGTTTATAAAAATATATGTAAAACAGTGTGAAAGGATGAGCCATGTACTGCAAGAATATATGTACAATGCCTATGCCCAAATATGTACGTGTGACAGAAGTGAATCATAATGCATATTTTAAACAGACTTACTGCGTCTATGGTTATCAGAAAAATTAAAATGAAAAAGATTGAAAATATCAAGTGTTGTTGAGAATGTAACATAATCAGAACTCTTATACACTGCTGATAAGAATGTTAATTGTTATGTGAATATTCTCGCTGTCCTGATTTTGTGATAATCAGGGTACGCTAAACATTCGCTACATTAGAAAACCATGCATGTGTCCCCAGACCTAGTTTTTCTCCCTAGGTCTGGTTTTTAGAATGCTGGTGATAAACTAAGCCTGATTTATTATATGTCCATCCTGTATGGGAAAAGACTGCAACTTTAGGTATCTTTGGTCAACCTTAAGAGATATAGCAGGGTGACGGATTTGGCTCAAATGGTTGGGCGTCCATCTCCCATATGGAGGGACCTGAGTTTGATCCCTGGGACCTCCTGGTAAAAATTTAAAAAAAGAAAAATATAGAAGGCGCACGGGGCACCAGGCCCCATGAACGGGTGCACCGTCAGGCCCTGCAAGCAGGTGAGCCATCAGGCCCTGTGTGCAGGTGTGCCACCAGGCCCTGCGAGTGGGTGAGCCCCCAGGCCCTGTGAGTGGGTGTGCTGCTAGGCACCATGAGCGGGTGCACTGTCAGGCCCTGTGAGTGGGTGTGCGGTCAGGCCCTGAGTGCCATGCAGCAAGATGATGATGTAACAGGAGAGTGACACAAGGGAAAGTCAAGACGAGACTCCCTGAACAACCAGGAACTAAGGTGGCTCAGGCAGTAGGACGCCTCTCTCCCACATCGGAAGCTCCAAGGACCGAATCCCAGTGAAGACAGGAGGAGAAGGATGAGAAGAGAGTGCAGGAAATGGACACAGAGGGTTATCCAGCAAATGGACACAAAAACAGCAAAAATGGGGTGTGGGGTGGTAAAAATGGATGAAAGTAAATAAATAAATAAATCCTTTAAAAAATGTATAGGGAAAAACAGCCTTTTCGGAGGAAGATGGCATCGGTTTAGGTGCGCTTTCACCAGCTCTGAAGCAGGGGACAGCTGATTGGGGATGGGAGCCTGAGAGAGTGGTCTTTGCGGGGAGCCAGGGGCACGGGAATATTAACTCCATCGGTCTGGAGGCAACTGGAGTGTGAGTTGGACTGTTCAGCATAAAGTTGTGAGTTCTTTACGCCCCAGCTGGAAACACAGGCGGCAGGGTCCCGTTCTAGGGGAGGGGGACAGGGCAGTCTGAAACCTCACCGGTAGACCTGTGAGGGGGGGGGGGAAACCCCAAGAGTGGGAAAGTCTGACAAGGGGTGGAGAGGGGTTTCCTTTCTGTGGGTTTGGTTGCGGGAACCCCCTAGCAGTTTACAGGAACAAATTAGCCACCTGGAAGTGGTGCTGGGCTGAGGGGAGTGGCGAATCTGCTTACCGGAGGCACAGATGCAAGGGTCGGCAAATGGCACTCCAGCCATTTTATAGATCTGGGCTGAGTAACACAGTTTCAGCCCCCCCAGGGGAGTCAGGCAGTGGGAAGTAATAGACAAGTCTCCATGACTCTATTTGGGGTCCCCTCACAGGAGGGGGTGGTCTAGAAGAGGAGTTCTTTAAGGACCCTTATTACATCAAAAAATAAAGAGAAACATATTGACTTTCTTTAATTGCTAAATTCTGCCTCAAAGCCTGCAGAGAGAAGGCTGCAAGTTAAAAAATTAATGATCACAAGCTCAGAGGCTCCACAAGTGCCTTGTGTGCTTCTTACCTCTATTCTCTCTTCCTTGTTGTTGATGCTTTTTTTTGCTTTTTTTTTTTTTTTTTAATTAGGTGCTGATAGCTTTTTTTTCTTTGCTGGTCTTCTTTATCCTTGAATTTCCATCCTCTGTGTATAGTAATTGTGTCCACCAACACTATCTCTTCTCCTTCCTTCATCTTTCTACCTTAGCTTTCTGTTGTGGTCCTTACATTCCACCTTTTTTCACCTGCTCCCAACTTCACCCTTGTTAACGTCTATCTTGGCTATTCTGTTCTCTTTTATTTCTTTCTTTTTATATTAGCTTTTTTCTTTCAACATATTTGTTATTAGTTCTCTCTCTCATCATTCTGATCATATAAAATATTCTATATATTTTCCTCTATTTGATTCCCCATTCCATTGTAGGCACTGCAGCTTTTCCCCTATCACTCTACACTGCCTACATGAGTTAAATATTCAATTTACTAAATCTGATATGAGCCCTCTTCCAACTTTTATCAATAGTACTATTATCCCTTTTCCTTTCTCACCCCTTTCAATTGTTCTGGCCCTAATCTTCTTCCTTCAAAGGAACATAGAAAAAAGCAAGGAAATACAACAAGGGGAAGAAAGCATCAACGAGAAATCTTAACACACACACAGAACTACAAGCTAAATAAAACTCTAGAGCAGAGAGAGAAGCTAATCAACTGAACAAACCCATCAAGATAAAATGATGACCAGAGGGCAACAAAAAATTACAAGCCATACTGAGAAAATGGAAGACACGGACCACTCCAAAAAACAAACCAAAACTCAGGAAGAGAAGCAGAATATAGAACAACTAATCATGAACCAACTTCTGGAAATGAAGGAAGAGATTAAGGATATTAAGAAGACACTGGGCGCACATACTGAAGAAATTGTAAACATGCATAAAAAGATAACGGATATGATGCCAATGAATCGCACAATCCAAGAAATCAAAAAGACAACGGAGTCACATAACAGCAGATTTGAACAGTCAGAAGAAAGAATTAGTGATCTGGAAGACAGTACATCTGAAATCAGACAGATAGTAGAAAAGATAAATAAAAAGATAGAAAAAATCCAGCAGGGACTTAGGGATTTAACCAATAAAACAAAACGCACAAATACACACATTATAGGCATCCCAGAAGGAGAAGAGAAGGGAAAAGGAACAGAAGGAGTTTTGAAGGAAATAATGGCTAAAAATTTCCCAACCCTAATGAGGGAGATGGATGTACATATTCAGGAAGCACAGTGCACCCCAAACAGTATAAATCCCAACAGGCCAACCCCAAGACACATACTTGTCAAAATATCCAATGCTCAAGACAAAGAGAAAATACTCAAGGCAGCAAGAGGAAAGAGAACCATCACATACAAAGGAAGCACAATAAGATTAAGTGCCAACTTCCCAGCTGAAACCATGGAGGCAAGAAGACAGTGGTATGACATAGTCAAGATACTAAAGAAAAAAATTCCCAACCACGAATTCTCTATCCAGCAAAGCTGGCATTCATAAATGACAGAGAGTTCAAAATATTCACAAATAAACAGAAATTAAGGGAATATGCCAACCAGAAACCTGCACTTCAAGAAATACTAATAGAAGCTCTAAATGGTGAAAGGAAAAAAACAGGACAGAGAGAGTTGGAGGAGAGTGTAAGAACAACAATAACGACACAAAGAGAAACAAAAACTACATAGGACATACATAAACCCAAAGAAAATATGGCGGATGTAAGAAATACATTGAGAGTAGTAACACTGAATGTTAATGGATTAAACTCACCAGTCAAGAGACACAGAATAGCAGAATGGATAAAGAAATATGACTCATCTATATGTTGTTTACAAGAGACCCACCTTAGACCCAGGGATTCAAGGAGGCTGAAAGTAAATGGCTGGAAAACAATTTTACAAGCAAATAATAACCAAAAAAGGGCAGGAGTAGCTATTCTAATATCGGACAAAATAGACTTTAAATGCAAAACAATCATAACAGACAAAAATGGACACTATATATTAGTAAAAGGGATAATCTCTCAAGAAGAGAGAATAATCATAAACATTTATGCACCTAATCAGGGTGCCTCTAAATATGTGAGGCAAACACTGGAAAAACTAAGTGGAGAAACAAATACCTCCACAATTATAATGGGGGACTTCAATACACCATTATCACCATTGGACAGAACATCTAGACAGAGAATCAGGAAAAGAAACAAAGAACCTGAGTAATACATTAGAAGATCTGGACTTAATAGACATACAGAATGCTGCATCCTAATACAGTGAGATATACATTCTTCTCAAGCACACATGGATCATACTCCAAGATAGACCACATGCTAGGCCACAGAACAACTCTCAATGAGTTCAGAATGGTTGAGATTATACAAAGCAATTTCTCTGACCACAATGGAATGAAATTGAGGTCACTAAGGGCCAGAGAACAAGATTAGGTATGAAGATATGGAAATTAAACGACACACTCTTGGACAAACAGTGGGTCAAGGAGGAAATCTCAAAGGAAATCACTAACTACCTCAAATCGAATAAAAATGACAACACAACATATCAAAACCTATGGGATGTGGCCAAAGCAGAACTGAGAGAGAAATTTATAGCTCTAAATGCATATATTAAAAAAGAAGAAAGAGCTAAAATTGAAGAATTAACTGCACAGCTGAAAGGATTGGAAAAACAACAACAAACTAACCCTAAAGGAAGCAAGAAAAAAAGAAATAACAAAGATCAAAGCACAGCTAAGTGAAATAGAAAATAAGAAAGCATTAGAAAAAATAAACAAAACCAGAAGCTGGTTCTTTGAGAAGATCAATAAAATTGACAAACCCTTAGCCAGACTAACAAAGAAAAAGAGAGAGCAAATGCAAATACACAAAATAAGGAATGAAGAAAAGGATATCACTACTGACCCCACCGAAATAAAAAACATCATAAGAGGATACTTTGAAGAATTATATGCTAACAAGAATGATAATTTAGAAGAAATGGACAAATTCCTAGACACTCACAAGCAGACTACACTGATGAAAGAACTAATCTATGAACTCAATAGTCCAACTACAAGTAAAGAAATAGACTCAGTCATCAAAAACCTCCCAAATAAGAAGAGCCTTACCAAAAAGGTTTTGGTAAGGGGGGGAATGGAGGAGGAGGTTGAGTACATGAGATTGTCTTGTAGTCTGTGTGTGACTCTGCTGTGACCTAAAACTACTTTGAAAATGAAATGAAAAAATGTGGGATGCTTGAGAGTGAGAAGAGGAAGGTGCACAAAATAGACTGGACACCAGATATTGCACTGACAAGGTAAAATCGGAAAAAATTTTTGTATACATGTAGTTCTTTTTGTTTTTTCACATATTTTGAATAGTCCAGTCCACTGGCAATGTCTAGTTTTCTTTTTTTCTGATTTTTTCTTATTTTTAATTAAAATTTTTTTTTCTAACTGTTTTTTATTTTTTAAGTTCTCCTATGTTTTGACTCTTGCATTGAAATAATGTTGTTAGGGATGGTTCACAGTGGGGGATGAACACTCTGTGGTGTGAATCTGTGAATCCTGTCACCCGGGAAGTTGAGCCAGGGGGAGTTGTGGGACCAGGGGTGGTGGGGAGGGATGGGGTGGATCGAATATAGGGCTTTTGGTGGCCCGTAGAATTGTTTTCCATTGCCTTGCAGTGATGGATACGGGACAAGGTGACAGGCACCAAAATTTATAAAAGTGTACGATCTAAAATGTGGACCTTGATGTGGACCAATGACAATGTTGGGGAACTAGGTTTCACTATCTGTTTGTCAGTTATGTTGGTGCTGCCATCCACATACAAAAAGGTTTTGGTATCGGGTGGAATGGAGGAGGTGGTTGAGTATATGAGATTGTCTTCTATTCTGTCTGTGACTCTGCTGTGACCCAAAACTTC
>PVKH010030431.1:0-12492 GCA_004027955.1 Chaetophractus vellerosus
CTATAAAGCCAATGCTGAAAAATCAGTAGCATTTCTGTACACTAACAATGAACAAGTTGAGGAGGAATTCAAAAAAAATACCATTTACAATAGTAACAAAAAGAATCAAATACCTAGGAACAAATTTAACTAAAGATGTAAAGGACTTATATACAGAAAATTACACAACACTGTTGAAGGAAATCAAAGAAGACTTTAATAAATGGAAAAATATTCCCTGTTCATGGATAGGAAGACTAAATATCATCAAGATGTCTATCCTCCCCAAGCTAATCTATAAATTTAATGCAAACCCAATAAAAATTAACACTGTATTTTTTAAGGAATTGGAAAAACTAACAACAAAATTTATTTAGAAAGGTAAGAAGCCCCGAATTGCCAAAGACTTATTGAAAAAGAAAAATGAAGTTTGAGGTATCACACTACATGACTTCAAACATACTACAAAGCTACAGTGGTGTAAACTGCATGTTATTGGCACAAGGATAGAAACATTGTCCAGTGGAACCAAATTGAGAGTTCTGATACAGATCCTCACATATACAGTCACCTGATATTTGACAAGGCCACCAAGCCCACTCAGTGGGGAAAGAATGGCCGATTCAACAAGTGGTGCATGGAGAACTGGATATCCATATGCAAGAGACAGAAAGAGGAATATCTTGTCACACCGTATATGAAAATTAACTCAAGGTGGATCAAAGGTCTAAACATGAGAGCCAAGACCATATAAAGCTTGGAGGATAATGTAGGGAAACATCTTCAGGATCTTGTAATAGGAAATGGTTTCATGGACTTCATACCCTAAGCACGAGCAGCAAATGAAAAAATAGATAAATGCGATACCCTCAAAATTAAAACCTTTTGCACCTCAAAGGATGTTTTCAGGAAAATAAAAAGGCAGCCTGCCCAATGGGAGAAAATATTTGGCAACCATATATCTGATAGGAGCCTCATATCTGGCGTATATAAAGAAATCCTACACCTTGAAATTATAAAAACTAACAACCCACTTAAAAAAATGGGCAAGTGACCTGAAAAGACACTTCTCCAAGGTAGAAATACAAATAACTAAAAGTCACATAAAAAATGTTTGGCATCTCTAGTGATAAGAGAAATGCAAATCAAAACTACAATGAGATACCGTCTTACACCCATCAGAATGGCGGCTATTAAAAAAACTACAGATTATAAATGCTGGAGAGGTTGTGGAGGAACGGGTACCCTCATCCACTGCTGGTGGGATTGTGGATTGGTACAGCCACTGTGCAGGACAATATGGCAGTTCCTCAAAAAACTAAATATAGATCTTCATATGATCCAGTGATTCCACTGCTCGGTACATACCCAGACAAATTGAAAGCAAAGACATGAAGAGATGTATGTACACCAATATTCATAGCAGCATTGTTCACAATTGCCAAAATTTGGAATCAACCCAGGTGCCCAACAGCAGATGAATGGATAAACAAAATGTGGTACATACATACTCAGCAGTAAGAATGAGCAAAGTGCTAACACACGGGATAACATAGATGAATCTTGAAGAACTTAAGTTGAGCAAAGGAAATCAGGCATTGAAGGATGAGTGGTACATGACCTCACTGATATGAATAACAGAAATTGAGCAGTCCCTGAGAATTAGGATCTGAAAAATAGGTTTAAAAGAAAGAGAAAGTGAAGAGAAAGTAGTGGGACATCATCAATAGGGACATAATCTGTGGTGAGGTGATAGGGTGTGGTTGCATATAATGGGAATGGGACAGGTGGGTGGTGATATGGTTGGGTTTGTTGTGCAGGGTTGCTGGCTGGGAGAACTAGGAGGGAGAGGTTGGAGACCTCAGGATGCTTGGGGGGATGGAGAGGTCCCCGGATGAATGCTTTGGTTGCAGGGCTGAGGAGAGGAGACTGAAGTGGTGGGAGTACTCTTGTCACAGAGTGGGGGGAAGATGTCACAGCTTGGGGGAGAGGGTTGGGGTGCATTCAGGGTGGTGTATTTATGGGAGCCCTCGGGTATGTGTAAGAATGTTCTTTCTGTATTGGTGTAGTGAGTTGGCGGGCAGAGAACCTGCTTGGTCAGGGAGAAGGAGATGGGCTCCCCATTTTTATAGGTCTGTTTCACTCAGAAATAGACAGGGGGCAGCACAGGAGCAAGGATGGTTCCCGTGGAGGATGAACCAGTGAGCCTGGTCACTCTGTGGCATGAATCTGTGAATCCCGTCATCTGGAGAGTCAAGCCAAGCGGACTTTGTGGGCCCTGGGGTGGTGGGGAGGGATAGGATAGATTGAACGATGGGCCTGGTGGCCCATGGAAGTGTTTTCCATTGCCTTGCAGTGGTGGACACGGAACAAGGTGAAAGTCATCAAAATTTATAAAAGTACACGAACTAAAATGTGGACCTTGATGTGGACCAATGACAATGTTGGGGAAACACATTTCACTATCTGTTTATCAGTTATTTTGGTGCTGTCATCCACATACAAAAAGGTTTTGATAAGGAGGGGAATGGAGGAGGAGGTTGTATACATGAGATTGTCTGATAGTCTGTGTGTGACTCAGCTGTGACCTAAAATTTCTTTGAAAATTAAATGTTAAAATGTGGGATGCTTGAGAGTGTGAAGAGAAAGATGTCACAAAACAGACTGGACACCAGATATAGCACCCACAAGGCAAAATTGGTAAAAAAAATTTTTTTTAATTTTTTATTTTTTATATATTTATATATATTTTTAGGATACATTGATTACATAAATGTTACATATAGTTCTTATTGTTTTTCTTTTCACATAGTTTGAAGAGTTCAGTCCGCTGGTAAGGTCTAGTTTTTGTTTTTCTATTTTTTTTAAATTTATTTTTATTTTTTTAAATTTTTAATTTTATTTCTCTTATTTTTATTTTTTTTTATTTTTTTCTAACTGTTTTTTATTCTTTAAGTTCTCCTATGTTTTGAATCTTGCATTTAAATGATATTGTTAAGGATGGTTCACAGTGGGGGAAGATCTGGTGAGCCAGGACACTCGGACACTCTATGTCGTTAATCTGTGTATCCTGTCATCTGGGTAGTTGAGCCGGGGGTGTCATGGGCCCAGGGGTGGGGGGAGGGAGGCGGTGGATCAAATATAGGCCATTTGGTGGCCCATGGAAGTGTTTTCCATTGTCTTGTGGTGGTGGATACGGGACAAGATGACAGACATCAAAATTTACAAAATTGTACAACCTAAAATGTGGACCTCAATGTGGACCAATGACAAGGTTGAGGAATTATGTTTCACTATCTGTTTCTCAGGTATGTTGGGGCTGCCATTCACATCCAAAATGATTTTGGTATGGGGAGGAATGGAGGAGGGGGTTGAATATATAAGAATGTCCTGTATTTTGTCTGTGGCTCTGCTGTGACCCAAAGCCTCTTTAAAATTAAAAGATAAAAGGAGGGCTGCTTGAGAGTGATAAAAAGATGGTGTTATGAAATAGTCTGGAGAACAGATATTGCACTGACAAGGCAATATTTGGAAATTCGAGAAAAAAAACTTATACATATATATATCATTATATTTTTTTATTATTTTTTAATTTTTGGAATAGTCCAATCATTTAATAAAATCATGTTTTCCTTTTTCTATATTTTTATTTTTATTTTGAATTTTCTAAAATTATTTTGTAATATCAAGTTCACCTATATCCTAACTCTTACATTTAAATACCATTATTATTTCATTTTCCTATTCATTACAATTGGCTACTGTGATGGCTTCACATGTGAAGAGGTTATGGATCACAGGAGGGTCACAATGTGGATGATAGAGGAGCATTGGAGGGGGGTGTCAAGGTTGGAGGTGCATGGGAGGAAGCCACCTGAACATACATAAAAGCCATACATAATTGTTCAAAGGCTCATGGGACATGGTCAAGGGGTGAAGTATTAATCACTAAATGGGAGAACACTGAACTCCCATCCTGGAGATCTCTGTCATATTTTCCAGATAAGTAGCAACATCCCTCTGAATACAGGGGCAGTGTCTGGCAAAGGAAGATGATCCATTGATGGGTCCCTGTTATTGATGACTAGCCTTATGAGTCATTGCTGTTGAAATTGAAATAGCCTAGTGTTAAGGGGTGCCTATGAGTTGCCCCTGGAGAACCTCCTTGTTGCTCAAATGTGGCCTCTCTCTAAGCTCAACTCAGATTATGAATACATTACCTTCCTCCCAGCCTGGGACATGACTCCCGGGGATGAGCCTCCCTGGCAATGAGGGATTACTAACAAATGCCAACGGGCAGTACAACTAGGAAAAGACTTCAAATAAAAGGAGGAAACTGTAAAGACAAATGAGTTCATAGGGCTAAGAGACTTCAAAGTGAGTCGGGAGGGCAACCCAGAGGTAACACTTATGCCAATCCAGTAGGACTTCCTAGGCTTCCAATATGGATATCACCCCAAACAGAGGACCTCCAGAGTGCTTTGGAAATATCAAGGTCCTATACCAGGACAGATAATCCCAGGCTTTGGTGCCTTACTAGTGGGCCCTTATTTGGAATCCTTACTCCTGAAAGTAACAGAGTCTGACTGAAATATGTCTTCACTGCACATGGTCCAAGTTTCTATTCTATCCCAACCTATATTTGATGCCAGAGTTTTAGGTGTGCTTCCATAGACCAGAGACTACAGGCTGACCATGTGCCAACTGGGTCCAGAAACTCTGTGGACCTGCAACTCCTACGCTACAACTCAATGGACTCAACCAGGACCCCTAGTTGGGAGTTGATGACGGACGACTGCTATGCAGGGGAATACAGAGAGCCTGCAGCTGCAGGTAATATAATCCCTTCCATCGTATCCATGGGATATAAGCCCCCTCTCACTTGGTAGTGGAATGGACATCACCATCACAGACTCCTTGGGATTGGAGGAAGAACTATGGACTAGAATGGACTTGTTGGTGTCCTGCTATAGACTTGTGATATACGCAATGGAAGAAATTGCACAATTATGTGGAGCCAGGTTCACTGGACACTTTGGGAGCAGGGTGAGGGAAGAGGAATTGTAATGTGGGGTTTTTTTGGGGGACCTGGGAAGTGTCATGGGTGATGCTGCAATGGAGGATGTAGGCCATTTTGTATCATCATGTATCACTTGGAACTGTATGGGAGAGAAGGTCATCTACAGCCTGAACTGTGATCTATGCTTGATGGCAAAGCCCCAAAATGTGTATATCTATCACAGGTGTTATGCCACACTGAAGGATGAGTATGTGGGGGGTTGTGGGAGGGGTGGGGGGGTGACATATGGGTACTCCTGGAATCTCTGTGAAATATTTATGTAATCAATGTATCCTAAAATATATATATAGATATATAAAAAATAAATAAGAAATTTAAATAAAAAATATGAGCAAGGAGAAAAATATTCCCATTTCTACCCTAATAACTTGAAGCATAGTGAAATGAGCTTTGTGTACACTGTACACATGTCATTTCATGGTTCCCTCAGAGGAGCTTTCAGTTAAACTCCCTTTATCCTCTGAAAGGGAAGAAACACATTTTTTTCCTCCTATTCCACCCTCAGTCTTCTTTGAAATTCAGACACCTCACCCTACTATGAAAAATTGTTTAAAAGAAACCCTAGAAGCTGAAGAATGCCATATTTTCCTGCTGGCTCTCCCAAATGGACAGCCACAACATGATTCACTTCCCTATTCTTTATTTGAAGAATTGAGAGAGTATCAGTGACAACTGCTTCCATAGTTCTTTCATCAGAGGTATTTTTAGAGACTATAGCCTACAGGCACCATATGTACCCCTTGGACTGGAAATCTTTGGTAAAAATGTTAGCCCAGTATAGTGTCTGGGAACTATAATATTGAGAAGGATGTGCTCAACAAGCAATCCACAACATAGACATGCAAATACGTATAGGTTTGTAGATATGTTGCAAGGCACAAGCATTTTTCTTGAATCTCATGTTCAAGCACAACAAGATCAGAGACTTTTTCCTCAGTGTTCTAAAATAGCAATAATTGTTTAGGGTAAAATTCCTGAATTAAAAGAAAAATAGAGCTCCTTTGCTACCATTAGACAAGGATCCTCGGAATCCTATCTAGATTTTGTGAATAAATTCAAAATGCAATTACCCATCAAATTGATACCTCAGAAGCACCAAACACATTGCTTCTCCAATTGGCCTATGAAAATGCTAACAGCAATTGTAAAAGAGCCATGACTAATATTCACACTACTGCTCAAACAATTGGAGAATTTATCAAAGCCTGTCAAAATGTAGACACAGAAAACTTAAAAGTCCAGGCTCTCACAGCCATGCTTTAACCTACCCAACCCTGTTTTAAATGTGGAAGGATGGCCATTATAAAAAGCAATGACCTCAAAATCAGCCTGGAGTTAAACTCCCCAATTCTGACTATCCTCAGTGTAAGAATTGAAAGCATTGGGCAAACTAATGTCGTTCGAAATTTGAGAGAGATGGCAATCTGATGGAAATGGGAAGAGGAGCACCAGCTCCATGGCCCCCAAAACTCCAGGAGCAACCACCATTACCCAGCCCCCAACAACAACAGCAGCCACAACAACAATCAAGCATTGTGGAACCAGACCTTGGGAGAATATCTGACCTTTGCACAGCCACCTATGGCAGTGTCTGAGTGGACATTATCACTACCATCAAATTAACTTTAAAAGAACAGGACTCCATTTATGTAGCTCCAACTGGAGTCTGGGGACAACTCCCTCAATGTTTGGTTTGTCTCCTTATAGGAAGATCCAGTCTTGCTCTCAAAGACATTAAAAGCCTCCCTGGAGTCATAGACTGAGACTATCAAGGGGAAATAAAAGTTGTGATACAAGCTGCTAATTTTCATGTAATTCCTGCTGACATAAAAATAGCTCATCTCCTGTTACTACCTTATCAGGTTCCAGGAACAAAAAATGTTGCTAGGGAAAATAAAAATTTTGGCAGCACTGGAGAAAAGAATATTTATTGGAAAACTTCTTTATGCCTACAAAAGCCTCTGCTCCAAATCAGAATACAAAACCTATCCTTCATTGGATTAATTGAAACCAGAGCTGACATTTCTATTATTTCTCAAAAGGACTGGCCCATAGAATGGCCAACATTTAAAGCCACACTTATTGTAACCAGTGTAGGTGGTCCTCAAAAACCCCTACAAAGTGCTAAAACTCTGCAGTGTATAGGGCCTGATTTGCAAAAGGGCTACTTTCAACCCTATGTATTACCTATACCCATGAATTTGTGGGGTTGAGACTTACCTAGTGGAATTTAGTTTTAAAAACATCCCCTTTCTTGTAGGGGCCATTGCTTGAATTCACCTCCTATCTTTAACCTGACTTTCTAACAAGCCAGTTTGGGTTGAGCAGTGGCTGCTTAAAGGGGAGAAGTTACAACAAGCCCATTTGCTGGTTAAGCAGCAATTAGAAGCTGGACATGTTGAACTATCAAATAGCCCTTGGAATACTCCCATTTTTGTTTTTCCTAAAAAAATCTGGAAAGTAGTGGCTTCTCCATGACCTCCACCAAATTAATGCCATACTCCAACCCATGGGCTCCCTTCAATTAGGATTACCCTAATCCCACCATTATTCCAAAAGATTGGCCATCATTAGTTATCAACTTAAAAGACCGCTTCTTCACCATCCCTCTTGCAGAAGCTGATAAAGAAAAATTTGCCTTCTCCTTTCTGGACATTAACAATCAATAGCCTCTAACCAGATATCAGTGGAAAGTTTTACACCAAGGAATCCTCAATAGCCCCACCATGCTCCCTACCCATTCCACTTTTCCACAAGTGCTCATTCATCATTATATGGGTGATATCCTTATAGCAACTCTCACAGAAAAGCTTTTAACTAAACTATACAAAAATTTAAAAAAATGAACTTACTTTAGCCAACATTCAAATTGCTCCTGACAAAATCCAATTAACTCAACCCTGGAAATATTTAGGGTATATAGTCTCTTACAGAACAATCAGACCATAAATAGTAAAATTAGATCCTTCCAATATTAAAACACTTAATGACTTGAAAAAAATTTTAGGAACCATCAGTTGGGTAAGAACTATTCTAGGAATCCTGACCTGTCAGTTACATTTATTTAATACCCTAAAAGGCAAGGCCAATCTCAACTCTCCTACAAAATTAACTCCCCAAGCCCTAAAAGAAGTCAAGATCATTAACCATTCAACAGAGGAAATTAAGTTACAGAGATCCTCAAATTCCTATAAGATGGTTCCTATTTTCCATCTCTCTCACACCCACAAGACTAATAGGACAATTGCCTCCACAATTAGGCTTTTTAAAGTGGATATTTTTATCCAATACTCCCCAAAAAAACCATTACTCCTTATATTCATAATTTCACTCAAACTCTGTTTAAAGGTCATCTCAGATGCCAAAAATTAACTGCCTTTGACCCTGATATATCCACATTTACATTTCCCAAGAACTTTTTCAACAAGCCCTTTCTAATTCCACAGAACTCCAAACTGCTTTCACAGAATTTATAGGACAAGTTATATTTTCTTTGTCTGCCAATAACTTACTTCAATAACTCCCTATTTTAAATCTCAAAATTCCTTCTATAGTCAGCCCTACTCCCCTCCCTAATACAATCAATGTTTTCCTAGATGGTTCAGGAAAACCTCCAAAGCTGCCAATACTCAGCATGCACAGTCTGATTGGCACCATGCAGTTACTAAAAATCATAAATCCACCCAAAGAGCAAAGTTAGCTACTGCCATTATGGCACTGAAACAATTTCCCTCTCAACCTATTAATATTGTGATTCTAGTTTTGTAGTTTTTACTCTCAAAAATATAGAACAACCTTTCATAAATCATTTGCCAGACTTAGAATTATATTCCCTCTTCATAACCTTTCAGTCCTTATTAAACAGATGCAAGCATCCTATTTTTATCACCCATATACACTCCCACACAGGGCTGCCAGGCCCCCTTACTGAAGGGAATCAATGAGCTGATGCCTTCGTAGGAGAAACCTTAGTCTTTCAACAAACTCACCTTTCTCATGATTTTTATCATCAAAATGTCAAATCATTAGTCAAACAATTTGATCTTGCCCATTCCCAAGCAAAACAAATCATACCAGCATGTCCCAATTGTCAACATTATACTAACCCCAACTTACCTTCAGGTACCAATGCTAGGGGCCTTCAGCCTAATGAAATATGGCAAACAGATGTTACCCATTCAGCCACTTCTGCTTTTTACACGTGTCCACTATTTACATATGTCATGTGACATTTTCTCAGGATTCATTCACACTACCCCTCTAACAAGAGAAAGTACTGAACATATTAAATCTCACCTTCAAGAAACAATCAATGATATAGGAAAACCCCCCCACCCTAAAAACAGACAATGGCACTGGATACAACTCTTATAGCATTCAAAACCACCCAACAGTAAAATATTACCCATAATACTGGCATTCCCTATAATCCTACAGGACAAGCAATTATTGAAAGAACCCAGAAAACCTTAAAAAAACATCATTAAGAAACAAAAAGGGGGAAGTAGAGAAGCTGCTCCAAGAAATATAATAGTGCTAGCTCTCTATAGACTCAAATTTCTGAATTGTGACAAAAATAGCGTCACTGCAGCTGAAAAACACTTTATGTCTCATCAAACTAACTCACAGAATTGGGCAAAATCCTTTATAAAGTTGTGTTAGTAGATGGATCTTGGAAAGGACCTAGTGAACTAACATGACAGCAAGGGCATGCATGTGTGCTTACTCCTACAGGCCCCCAATGGCTACCGGTGAAACACGTGAAGCTCTGTCATGAATTGGAGAGACCTTCACATCAACCAAACCCCACAGATGGAGAAAATGACAATGAAAAGCCAAAGAAGTCCCTGAAACTTCACCCGGATTCAACAAATAATTTGGGAATCCCTCAGAATTTCCTTTCTCTTACTTCTCAAACACTCCCCTCCACTGTCTTTAGCTCTCCCTCACAATTATTGGACACATATACTTAACCCTCCTATATTCAACTTAGTTACCTGGTGGGAACCTCAACCCCTGCTCTCCTCTAATGACACTACCTGGACTGGAGGAAACTGGGTCCCCCCATCTGGTCCTCTTACTGAGAGCACTGATTGGCTGCCTGGCAATCAATCAATTACATTCCTACCTAATCTACTCCCTATCTGTTTCTCCAATGTCCCTTACTCAGTCTGCCCTCAGGTCATCCCTCAACACTATCTGCATTATTCTCCAAAATTTAGTTCCCAGCCTGCTAATCTCATGTTCATTAGAGCTGTCTCAATGAATTCCTCCTCATTCTCCCCTAATTTCTATGATCCCCCTCCTGTTAAGTCATTGCCAACAGAATCCCACTTGGGACCTGAACTCTCTCAATATCATCTGGCTCCCTTGCCAGTCTCTCCTTCCTCATAATGCTCCCTTGCTCTTTAATCTTACCATTTTTGACTGGGACCCTCAAGGACATTTATTCAGTAATAATATTAGCTTTTCTGACCCCTCTAACTCCAGTATAAATTGGGCCAATGGAGGACTCTCTGGTCCTATCCTCTATATGCAAATTACTAATTCTTCCAGATCTCTGTTCAGTCCATGGCATTTACAAACTTGGCACCTAGGATTGCCCTTTTTAAATCATGTTTTTTTCTCATGGAAACTATACCTGTATAAACAAACATTTTATCTCAGAGTTTCTCACCATCTTACAGGTTCTGTCAATGTCTGTACTTCCCACTCCTTTATGTTGCTGTTAACCTCTTCTTCTAATGTCCCTTCTTCTCACATCAACTTCACTAATAACATATTTAATCTTACTGTCTGACCAGAGGCCTATTTTTCCTCCTGTGTTTTTCATGGAAATGTTACTCAATTAGATATAACTTCAATATTTCTTCTCAAAAGACAAGCACAAGTTTGCCTCCCAGTTAATCTATCCCATCCTTGGAAAGGTTCTACAAGTATAGCTCAACTTAATAAATCACTCTCTCTCATAAGGTCTAAAAGGGCAATGGGCACACTTATTTCGTTTATTATAGAATCTATTATGATACCAGCCACTGCCGCTACTGTGGCAGTTGCCCTTGCAGAATCAGTCCAAATTGCTCATGCTGTTCATCAAACCATGAGTAATATCATGGATCAGCTTCCAACTCAAACTCACATTGACAACAACATACTTACCTGACTCAATGCTTTAGAAACCTCTATCTTCTGGATAGGAGAGGAACAAGAAGGTTTACTTACCAGTCAAGACCTACAATATGATTGGGAATACAAAACAGTTTGTGTTACCCCCTTGCCTTGGAACAGTTCACAACATTTCTGGGAACAAGTAGAAACTCATATCCAAGGAGATTTCCGCTCTCATTTCAAAGGAGAAGTTCAGAAGATGGTGTCAGTTTAGGTGTGCAGTCACCGGCTCTGAAGCAGAGGATGGCTGATTGGGGATGGGAGCCTGCCAGGGTGGTCTTTTCTGGGAGCCTGGGGGACAGAGGTCTTAGGTGCATCAGTCTGGAGGCAACTGGACTGTGAGTTGGACTGTCCAACATAAAATCGTGAGTTCCTTACACCCCAGCTGGAAACACAGGCAGCTAAACCCTGTTCTCTGGGTGGGGGGCTGGGCAGTCCAAATCCTTACTGGTACACTGGTGGGGGGGCTGACAAACTCTGAGAGTGGGAAGATTCTGACAAAGGGTGTAGAGGGGTTTCCTTTCTGTGGGTTTGGTCGCCAGGACCCACTAGCAGTTTTTGGGAGTGAATTAGCTGGTTGGAAGTGGTGCTGGGCTGAGGGGAGAAGCGAATCTGCTGTACATGGCTAATCTACCTAACTGACACAGACACTAGGCTCAGCAAAGGGCAGAGCCAGCAATTTTACAGCTCCATGCTGAGTAACACAGTCACACCTACCCTAGGGGAGTCAGGCAGTGCAAAGTAATAGATAAGGCTCCACGAGCCTATTTGGGGTCCCCTCACAGGAGGGGGTGGGGTAGAAGAGGCATTCTTTAAGGACTTTTATTACATCAAAAAAATAGGGAGAGAGTAATGTATTGACTTGCTTTAATCACTAAATTCTGCCTAAAAGGCTGCAGAAAGAAGGCTACAGGGCAATTGATTAATGAACACAAAAGTGAGAGGCTCCACAAGGGCCCAAAAGGAAAGGTGGTCTTCCTTAGTATTGACTGCTGCTCCTGTGCTTATTACCTCTACTCTCCCCTCTTTTTTATTTTTAAATTAGGTGCTGATAGCTTTTTTCTTCTTTGCCAGTGTTCTTTATCCTTGATTTCCCATTCTCTGTGTATAGTGATTGTGTCTACCAACACTATCTCCTCTCCTTACTTCATCTTTCTACCTCCAGCTTTCTGTTGTGCTTCTTTTTTTTTTATTAATTTTTTATTTATTTTTTATATATCTATGTACATTTTTAGGATACATTGATTACACAAATGTTACACAGA
>PVKH010030432.1:0-12495 GCA_004027955.1 Chaetophractus vellerosus
TATTCCAAAAGGAAAAGCCACTGACCCCTTAGCCCTTCCCCAGCTCTGTTTCTTGGGAAACCACATGTCGTGCTAAGCTTCACTTGGCAGCTCCTCTGGGCTGTGGTGGGTTGAGCCCAGCACTGCTGAGCACACACCTCGTTTCTCTTGCCAGTGTTTCTTGCACCGCTGATGCCTGTCAAGTCTTTCTGTTCACACTTTGAGCCAGCTCTTCACTTCCTGGAGGTTCACTGGACAGTTGGCCCCTTCATGCACTAGCAAATTGTCATGGGAAAAAAACCCTTTGGGAGCCTGAAACATAGGCAAGTGGCTCCTTACTGGAGAATCCATTTGTCTGAGTCAGTTGACATAATTGAAGTTGAGGCACATTAATAATGAGACAAACAATGGCCAGAAAATAAAATGGGGCCTTTAGCTATCATTTGGAAATAATTAGTGAAATAAAAACTGGTTCATTGATAAGGTTCAGTACGCGAGGCAAAATCTCTTAAAAACAGTTATATTCTTGGATGCCCAAGGGTGACTAATGACAGACAACTGCCTCCTTGTATCTCTGGAATCAAGTGACAAGGCACAAGCAAGGGTTTTACCATGCTTTTTCCAAGCACACTGCAGGAAGGGCCAGTTGGGGCTGAGCTGTAGATGCTGTAACCAAAGCACTGGAGAAATACCTGTGACTTTGCAACTGCCAGGGGCTCTCATCCAAACAGCAGTTTGGAGGAAAGGGCTTGGCAAAGCTTATTTGCAAGTCTGGTTGGCATGCTGAGTTGGTCTCTCTGAGCAGCCTGAGTCTACAACCACAACCTGGCCATAGTGATTGGATGAGATGGGGTGTGTGGCATGCACTTCAGAGTTAATGGTGTCCTCATAAGCCGACCCCCCATCATTTGCTTTGTCAACATTTCCTCCATGAGGACAGTTAAGTGCTCTGTTGTTTTTCCTGGCTCTTTCTCTGCATGTTTATTTTTCATGCAGCTGAAGTAGATTCCAAAGGGAGAAAATGGGCAAAAAATAGTTGACTCAACTAAGTAACTAGTATGAGCCAGGCATTTTGGTAAAGGATTTATAATCATTATCTGATTTATTCCTTGAAGCAATACCATTACATGAAATTTACTGATTAAAGAACTAACACTTATAGAGATTAACTTGCCCAAATTGACTATGAAGGAAATCCATGTCACGTTCACTTTATATATGAGCAACCTCCAATCATCCACATTTTTTACCCATATAAGGCTTGGAAAATGTGTATTTCCTATTTTGCCCTTGAGGCAATACAAAATCCAACTGTGCCTCACAAGCCATCAGATAAATATTAAATATGTTTGATTAAGACTTTGTTCAATAAACCCTGTTGCCATGTTCCAACATTGAAAACTAGGATTCTATGCATGCAATATTTAGCGCCTCTCTGTTAAACAGAACATTAAACTAACCAGAACATCAAGGTCCTGAGAATTCTACATAAGTGAGTTTTCTCTATAATAAACGTAATGAGTACAATTTGGAGGTGAATTCATGGAGTATGTTCTAAGAAGCACTTTGGATGTAGCAATGGCTATAGTTGAGGATAAATGACAATTGACATCTAGTCTTCATTTTGGCTTTCCTTATTCTTCAGTTTCAGTTGGTGGGCTTCCATAGCAGGATTGAAGCAGAATGGAGGAGGGACATCTCTCCTGCTTAATGTTTTCCCTTTATGTGTCACTCCCTTTGGGGTGGTCAGGACCTACAAGTTACAGTGACAATAGAGTATGACCCAACTCACTGATAGCTTCCTCTCCTACCTGGGCTTCCTGCCTGACAAAGAAGGGATCTGAGTGAATCTTTTCTTTGGTGTCTATTGCATTCACTGCATAAATTAGTCAGGGTTCTCTCGGGAAACAGAATCAACAGGAGATATCTGTTAATAATATATGATTTTATAAGAGTCTCTCACGTGACCGTGGGGATGCACAAGTCCAGGTTCCACAGGCAGGCTGCAAGCCAGGGGCTCCGATGAAAGACCGATGAAAGGTCCTTGATGAGTTTCTGGGAGAAGTTGGCTGTCCAAAGATGAGCTGGGAAATTCTCTCTGAATTTTGAAATCACTTCCCCTTTTAAGGCAGTCAAACTGATTGGATAAAAGCGTCATCCATTCCTAATGCAATCTCCCTGATTGATGCAGATGTAATCAGCCATCCATGCAGTAAACTCACTGGTGATGGAAGTCCATAAATGCTCTTGTATTACAATTAGCCCAGTGCTTGCTGGACCTAATACCTGGACACAATTACCTGGCCGAGTTGACACATTAGCCTAACCATCACACTGCAGTTCCCTCTTCTCTCAGGAAGGGACAGTGAAGGGACATATGCAGATGTATCCTTTCATTTCTTCAGCAAACCCCACAGGGTAGGAGTTATGCCACCCAATTTTTAGATAAGGAAACTGAGGCTCTGTACATTTAAATGACTCACAGAAAGCCAAGTGGCCAGTGAGTGGTAGAGCTGAGCTTCAAGTCCCAGCATTTCATAACCTGGCAGAAATTGTGGTATTGTAAGGTACTAGAGTTCTCAGTGGGAAGCACTAGTACAGACCCAGTGAAGGAGCTCTGTCCTACTGGGCATGTGTTTTAGCTGGCTAAAGCTGTTCAAAGTGGATACCATAAAAATGGATTGGCTTTTAACAAGGGAAATTTTTTTTTCATTTTAGTATAAAAAGTGAAAGTATGTAGAACATTTTATTTTTTAAAATTTTAAATAAATTTTTAATTAAAAAAGATATTTAAATTACATAAATGTTACATAGAAATATAGGGGATTCCCATATGCCCTTCTCCCTACACCTCCCACATTTTTCCACATTAACAACATCCTTCATTAGTGTGGGACATTTGTTACAATTGATGAAAACATTTTGGAGCATTGCCACTAAGCATGGATTATAGTTTACATTGTAGTTTACACTCTTTCTTGCACAATTTTGTAGGTTATGGCAAGATATGTAATGGCCTGCATCTGTTGTTGTAACGTCATTCAGGACAATTCCAAAGTCCCAAAAATGCCCCTGCATTTCACCTGTTTTTCCCTCTCCCTGCCCTCAGAACTTTCAGTGGCCTCGCAAGTTTGTGGTTTTGACACTGAGAAAAATGTCCAAACCAAGGCATCATCAAGGCAATCTTTTCCCTAAGACTGGCTGCTGATGATCATGGGTGCACTTCTGTTACACGGCCAGGCGCATGGCAGTATCTGCTGGTCTCTCCCTTCTCTCCTGAGTGTCATTGCTTTCAACTTCTCGCTTCTGTGCCTCTCTTTGTCTGAATTTCATTCTTTCATGAAGGACTCCAGTAAGAGCCTCACGACTCACTCTGAATGAGGTGGAAGTTAAGATCCTACTCACCAAAAGAGTCTACTTACAATGGGTCCACACCACAGGAATGTGTAAACCTTATGAACATACTTTTCTGGGGTACCTACAGCTTCAAACCATCACAGCATGGCATCCGGTGGTACCTCTTGGCTCTGCCTACAAACTCCAATTCCTGCATCCCCAAGAGGAGACTCTTATTTGTATCATTCAAAACAGAACTTTACTTAGTTCTGAAAAAGTAAGTGGCGTTCTTTCCCTCAAACTTCATAAACAAGGCAAAGAGGATTGAGAGATTGACTGTTTAACAACAACAAAAACCCCTCAGAAATAAATGAACATTTCATATTGTGCTTCATTTCGGTTTTATGAGCTCCAAAATAGCACTTCAAGTGATTAATGTTTTCTTCATTAACCGTAACTAAGCCTGAGCAAAGCTTTTCTCTTTTCTCTAGCATTCTGTAGGAGATCAAGGCAGTTCATTTCTGAAAGTAACCCTTTACAATCTGGTGTAGGCAGTTCACGGGAGTGGGGAGAGCATGGGCTTTGGTTTCAGGCAGGCCTGGGATCCAACGTGGTCCTTGACTTTCTGCGTGACCTTGAAGGGGCGAGCCATCATTTCACATGACGATATGGGGACATTAATGTGAACCTTATGGAGTTGGCAGACTGTTCTGTTGGTGGCCCTGCTGGGCCATGCCTCCTAGTATTTATGCCTTCTGAGCCTGGGCTGTGCTTAAGCTTGCTTTAGCCAATAGAATGCAACGGCGTCCCGAAGAGGACACAAATGTAAGCTGCTGGTCCTGCTAAAGTGGTGGTTCTCAACTAGCGGCAGCCTCAAAGGGGACACTGGGGAAAGTTAGAGATGTTTGTCATCGTCACAATTAGGGCAGTGCTAATGGCATCTAGTGAGTAGAGACCAGGGATGCTGCTAGACCTGCTAAAATGCACAGGACAGGCCTTCCCCCACCTCCACAGCAGGGAATTCTCTGGCTCAAAATGTCATTAGTGCTGAGATTAAGAAACCCTGTTCTAAAGGCTTAGGCCGAATGTGGCTCTAAGTCTCCAGGTTAGAAAACCAGCTTTACTCTTCTGCAGAGACCATGTAAAGAGGTTCCCCGGATGTGACGATGCCACATCAGAGAGGAGGAGGCCTTGTGACTCTCTAGAGAGAGTGAAAGAAACCCAGCACCCCACGGTCCCAGCCGATCTCAGCCCCCCCACCCCTCCCCGCTGTGCTGCCCTCCCCGGCTGAATGTGGCCACGTGAGCAATCACCAGCAAGCCTAGCAGAACTGTCCAGTGGAGCCCAGCCCAGCTGGCAGAATCCTCAGCAAAATTTAAATGGTTTTTGCGGTAAAGCACTAAGTTTTGGAGTGATTTGATATACATCAGTGGATAACTCAAACAACAACATACATTAAAGGACCTATAGTGTCTCAATAGTTTCCTTCCTCTGAGGATGGTGGGACGCATCACCCAGATTCCCTCTTAGGACTGAGGCTCTCAGCCCCCAGCAGCTGGCAGAGTTGGTGGCTGGTGGCTCACAGCTGAGTCCCTCTCCAGGACTTGCCTTCAGTTTTTGAAAGCGGTTGCCTCATCCAAACTCCAACAATTCCTGCCCTGGGGCAGGGGTGCAGCCTGCCTCAAAGGGCTGGTCCAGGTGCAGGTCGGAAGTCCCTGGCCCTTTGCCTCAGAGCAGGACAACTCTAAAGGGTTAGCCCAGCTCTAGAGCTCTCCGAGGACACTGCCGAGACTGCAGAGGCTCAGCACTGCCCTTTGCCAGATTCACTACCCCCCTGGGCATTGATGCTGAGGAAACTGCCCAAAGCAGGCCCTGTAGGCAAGCCTCCTTCCCGGAGATTGTCTTCTGACTTGGAAGGCTTTCTTGCTCCCTGTCTTCCATCTGGAAGTTTTTGCCTTAAGACCTTCAGGATACAGGGTGCTGGCCAAGAGCAACACCCTTGGGTACTGAGTCAGGCTTTGGTTCTTGCTCCATCATTGTTTTGAGTCTTAGCCGCCTTTGCAATAAAGGAAGGTGCAATACGACCTTCCTCAGAACAAAGAGCGATTTAAAAGTTTCCCTGTAACTCTGGGAAACTTATAAATAGCAAACAAACACACAGAAACATGCAAGCGTACCTTGGAGATATTGCAGGTTAGGTCCCAGACTACCGCAATAAAGCAAACATCGCAATAGAGCGATTTTTTGTTTTGGTTTCCCAGTGCATATAAAAACTATGTTTATACTCCACTGTGGCCTAGTAAGTGTGCAGTAGCATTCTGTCTAAAAAACCCAATGTACACACCTTAATTAAAATGTGACACAGGCATGAAGTGAGAACGTGCTGTTGGAAATATGGTGCCGACGGACTTTGTCAGTGCAGGGATGCCACAAAACCTCCATTGGTAAGAAAGAGCGCAGTATCTGTGCAGTGCAATAATGTGAGGCACAGTTAAACGAGGTGTGCCTGTAGCAACCTCCACCAGCAGCTCAAGAAATACAGATTAAATCCACCTTGAGATAGCGTTTTACACTGGCCAAATTAGCAGGACAAAGTAAGAATAAATTCAAATACACATTGCTGGTAACATCCTGGTGAATATCGGGCCCTCTTGAGCTGCCAGTTAAATACAAATGTCTGAAACACTAGAAATCAATGTGGCAACACTAAGTGGCAACTATAAACACGGTCCTGCCCTTTGTCCATTACTGGTATTATAAGAAGGCATGTGAATAAACTGGTTTAAGAGAAGGTTTGGAGTTTAAATTTGGAACTCTTCAATTTCACAAGGCTTAAAATTTAAAAACACATAGGGAGTTGTAAGGGAACAAGAAGAAGCTAGAATGCTTCAACTGTTGCAATGGTTTTTAAACGTTGGTCCTCTGACTACAAACATCCAAATTGACTGGTGTGTTATTAAAAGGCATAAACCCGAGCCTGACCCCAAATCTCAGAAAGCAGAATTTATGAAAGTTGGGCCAGGGCATCTGCATTTTAAGTAAGTTCTGCAGGTGTCTTTGGGCCTTCCAAATATGATGACTCTATTGAAGCTGTTCCTTCAGGTTTTTATGATGGTGATTGAATTAGGAGTGATATTATCTTTTTCAAATTTGCTGTAATTATTTTGTTATTATGTTTTCACAATTGTTAGGAGGGAAAAAAATCTGTAATTTTCTTTGCATACTCCAGAGAAAAGTCACTTTAATTATAGGTGTCTTAATTGTTGCCCACGAAGGTATGCAGTTTAACCTCATCCACGTTGGTAGATTAAGCATCAGCAGAGACAAGTCCTGCATGAAGAAAAGGGCATTCTATTTGTTGTTAATCTTCCTGATAATAGATAGTTAAGATATATTTAAGAATCTTCTGTTGTTAACCATTACAAAGTCCCTTTGAATCTAGGGGGTGTGAATATCATTCATTGAATTTGTTTCTGTATTTAGCTCTATCTGTGCTTGAAATATTTTCCTAAAAGCAATCACATAAGCAGAAAAATTATCTGCGTCAGAAAATATACGGTAAGTGTGTACGTGTGTGAGTGGGGGGGGCAGGGGGGGCTGTTTCTCACAGGTAGTGGGTGGAGGGTGTATTGTTTTATAGGGGTTGGCTAACTTACTGTAAAGGGTCAGATAGTAAATACTTTTCAGCTTGGTGGGCCATACACTAGTCTCTGTTGCATCTACTCAGTTCTGCCATTAGAGATTGAATGCAGCCAATGACAATATATAAATGTCAGCATGTGGCTGTGTTCCAATAAAACTTTATTTACAAAAATAGGTGGCAGGCTGGATTTGACAGTAGTCTGCTAATCTCTGGTTTAGAGAGTAGACCAAACAGTGCATTCTTTGAATAGTTTATTCACACTCATCATTTTACTTGAGGAGAACCTGGACCCAGAGAGGTGAAGTGACTCAACCCAAGACATATAGCAAAACCAGAGCCAGAACCTGGATTTCCAAGATGCTCCCTTGATCTGCCTATGACAGAGTAGGAACCAAAATGACAGCTCCCTCCATTGGCAGAGTGGAGGGGGATGGAGGAGAGAGTGGAAGAGTGGAAGAGAGAATCGTGGTGCTTGCATTGGATGCGTCCCCCCGCCCAAAAAATCTCTTCCTGACATTAACCAGGATTTACCTGTGTTTTGACCAGGTTCTTTTGTTTTGTTTTGAATAGTAGAAGGAACTCTGGGCAGAGAAAAGAGGGTCTGTCACTCAACCTCCCTCTGTGGCCTTGAAGAAGTCACGTCTCCCCTCTGGGCTTCATTTTCCTTGGTTTCTAAAATGTAGGGCTTGACTTGGTGACCGTGAATTCCTTTTCTTCTCAAATTTTATGATTCTTCAAGTGTCTTCCTCCCTGTTCAGCATTTCTCCCATCAAGCCACATTGACTCACAAGTTGGTGGAAACTTACTCAGGCCTTGACATGGAGGGGCCCAAATTTGGTGGCCCCATCTGAGGATCGGCGGGCCCCCTATTTCTGATGTGAACAAGCCAGCCTGTGCTCACCGGGCCGACTCACTGCCACCACCTCTCTCCAGCACCCTGGGAACTGGGTGACCTCATTGCTTCTTGGGCCCAGAGTTGATTACCATAATAAAAGTACTCACCTGCCTTCAAAGCCTTTCTGCTTTTGGCCCTGAACTGCTGAACTGGGCATTTTATCAACTCTGTAGTGTCACTTATAGATTTATCTATCCCTTTAGAGTCTCCACCTTCCTGAACTTCTTCACAGTAAGCAGTTTTACAACAAACCATGCCCTGGTTTCAGCATATGCACGGCACGGCAAGAGGAGACCCTACGGTGGGCTTGTTCTAGGTGAGTGTGCTACTGCCACCCATTTGTATATTTTTGCCAAGGACTTCAAATTGTCCTTTCTCCCACTCCAGGACCTCCATTAGTTTCATTCAGTTTTCTTTATAGAAAATGTGGACTGTGTCTAGAGACCTGGGTTCAAATCCCAGTGGCATCACAAACTCAACTGCCTGTCCTTGGGCAGGTCCTGTAACCTCTCTCCCAGTTTCCCCAACTAAAGAGAGGAGATAGTAACTTCGGCCTCATTTTCCACAGTCAGTTGTAATGGTTCTAAACCTGGTTCTATATTAGAATTACCCGGAGAGTAAAAAAATGCAGATGCTTGAGCCCCTCCCTGGCTCGAATGACTCAGAACCTCTGAGGGTTTGGCCCAAGCAGTGAGAGGTAGGAAATGCTCCCCAGGTGATTCAAAGGAACAGTCAGGCTCAGAGCCACGGGTGTTAATAGTTTAAATGATGCCATAGATGTGAATGCACCCATTAAAAAGGGCTATGTCAAAGCATTGTGCTATTATTTTTGTTGAAAGGAAACACATCAAAATTCTATACAATTAAATCCCAAGTGATATAAAATGAATAAGAGAATAAAATGAGGCAGACTCTCTTCCAACATATTTTGGTTCTGTGAAGCTCCACTTGAGGTATAAAACCTTCTTTAGTTAAAATTAGGGTCGGGGGGAGCAGATGTAGCTCAGTGGTTGAGTGCCTGCCTCCCACGTATGAGGGCCTGGGTTTAATCCCCAGTACCTCCTAAAAAAAAATTAGCATCAGGTAACTAACTTAACCACCCAACAGCCCAAGGGGCTAGAATATATGTGCTGCAAATTTGTTTACTCTACGGGAACACTGAGAGATGAGCTTGGTGGCCCTAATTTTTAAATGAAGCAACTGAAGCTTGGGGAGGCAAATCAATTTATAGAAGTTTGCCTAACTGGGAATTGGAAAAGATGGGCCCAAACCTCAGAGTCAAGGGCTCTTTGCATTAGAACTTAACTGCTTCCTGCTCCTACCAGCTAGAGCTTAAATTCCACCATTTCAAATCACAGATGACAAGAGAATAACACTTAATGATGTCAATAATAGCACATTATCATCTTTTATGTTGTCAACCCTTGAAGATGCTTTCACATCTCTTGTGTTTCAGAGGGCCATCTTATTGTAATTGCAGCCTCAAGTGGCTACTAAAAGGCTGTCCTCAATTTAAAGGTGGGTAAGTTCCAGAAGCTTTAATAGGAAATGTCCCAGGGAATGAATGATATAAACACATAATAGGTAAGTTCTCAGACTACCCTATTATTATTCTGCATGCTGCTAAGAAGGGGGCTGGCTCAAAGGCTGCTCAAGAGCCCACCAGGGAAACACAAACTTACCAAATGACCCAGAATTTCCACTTCTAAGTATCTACACAGAGTAATGAAAACATACGTCCATGCCAAGACTTGAATATGAAGGTTCATAGCAGCATTCTTCATGGTAGCCCTAAAAGGGAAACAATCCGAATGTCTATCATCTGGTGAATGGATAAACAAAATGTCTCTACCCAAAGAATGGAATATTATTTGGCCATAAAAAGGAGTGAAATACTGATACATGCTACAGCATGAATGAATATTAAGCTAAGTGAAAGAAGCTAGATGAAGATGACAACATATTAAATTATTCTGTGGATATAAAATGCTCAGAAAAGGCAAATCTGTAGAGACAGAAAGTAGATCGATGGTGTCCTGGCCCGGGGGTGGGAATAGGGCTTAATGACAAATGAGCACAGGGACCTTTCTGAGGCAATGGTGATGCTTTAAAATGAGATTGTGGTCGTGGTTGCACAACTATGTACATTTACCAAAAATGCTATTGAATTGCATGCTTAAAATGGGTAGATTTTTTGGTTTGTAAATTCTACCTCACTAATGCTTTTAATTTTTTATATTTTAGGATTCTACCAGGGGCATAACCGCAAAGCCACTGTGGTTCAGACTCTGACTTCTTCTCTCATCAAGAAATTTTAGCAGAACATCCAGAGGAGATCTAGACCATGGAGAATTGCACCTGAAACGAGATTTAAAAGAGACTGGCATGTAAGCCAAACTCTGCTCTATAAGTTCACAGTGGGGAACCTGACCTTTCTAGGAATGAAAATAGTCAAGTCACCATATCAGGGCCTCTGCTTTCTGCACTATGTCTGGTAGATTGTTGGCTCTCAGGAGCCAGCTTTCTGGGTATGGAATAAGAGCACAGGGTGATAGGTGGTGTCAAGAAGGTTTCACAACAGCTACCAGGAGGCCTGGTGAACCAAACCAGCCAATTAACAGAGACTCCCCTTTATGGACAAGTTTGCTGATGTTTCCCAGGATTAGTGACTCTTGGCCTGGACATTGCAGGTGAAACATGTTCACATCTGTCCATTTCTTCTCTCCTTTTTACGTGGTCTGTTCAGACAACTCACTTTCTCTTTGAGCACTCCTCCAGCCAGGACACCAGGCAAATTTTTGTTTTTTAGGTTGCTTCTTTCTTATGTACAGTTATATTGCAGAATCTTCAAGATTTCTTGAAACTATGGTGTGATTAGGCCAATCCACCTCCTGAGAGCAATGTGTGACTTTGATGACCGATTCTTCCTTTACCTTCCAAAGGCCCAGTTCTCTGAGATTCTGCTCCTCTGGTGGACTGAATTCAGGGTTTAGGATTTAGTTCGAACCTCATAAACATACCATGCTTTTAAAGACACATTGAACAAACAGCTGTTTCTCAAAATTGGTTTGGTACTAGAATGCTCCTAGCATTCTGCCCTCCCTCTCCATCTTACTCCTGCTCCTTCCTCATGGAGACTGATCCTCGATCATCAACGCATTTCAGGCGTCTCGTTGCCGTTACCCTGGAAAGTGGACATTTTTTGGAGTGGGCCATCCTGACCTTCATATGTCACATCAATTCTACTCCCTTGAATTGCAGGAATGCAGACCAGGATGCCTGAGCTGGAGGAGCTATCTGCATTTTCCCAAGACAATTAGTGAGTCTTGGCAGTTCTTTGGGAAGGGCCTACCAGTGGTGTTATCCCCCAGCTATGGCCCAGCCCATAGTTCTCACACTAACCCTAGTCTTAGGTGTGGGTGAACCCTATTCTTATACATGATAAGAATGCAAATCACTTGGCATGTGGCCGGCACATTTTAATTACTAATATTATTATTTCACCGTTAGCAACATCCATCATTTCATCCCAACCCTACTGCTATTAACCCTATCTTCATATTTAATAAAAATCACTCCCATTTATTGAATGCCTAGTGTGTCCCATCTCAGAATATCTATCATCTATCAATCTATCTATAAATCATCAACTTCTCAATTAGCCATCTATCTATCTTCTATCATCTATCTATACTAATCCAGGATTTCTCAATATCTGCACTGTTGACATTTTGGGCCAAATAATTCTTTGCTGTGAGGGCCTGTCCTGTGTATTGTAGATTGTTTAGCAGCATCCTTGGCCCAATAGAGGTCGGGTAACATCTCCTCCCCAGTGTAACCATAAAAACTGCGTTTAAATGATGCCAAATGTACCTGGGGTGAGGGTGAGAATGGCCCAAATTGTGCTTGTTTCAGAACTACTGAGGTAACCTATCGTCTATTCATTTACCTTTACTGCTTTTTGCCAGAGAGCACAGAGGAGACGTTATTATTCCCATTTTGCAGGTGATGAAACTGAGGCTAAGAGCATTAGGTGACTTGTAAAAGGCTACATAAGTATTAATTGATGGAACCATGTGTTTCTACCATACTAGGCTGTTTTTAATTAAACATAATGCCACACCTTTTACCTTCGATACCGTTGTTTTCCATTACTCTCAATGTAAAAGTTAATTCTGACTCTCAAACCTGCCTTCCAGCCAAAACATATGTAAATGTCTCTATACCCCAATCCCCAACCTTCCTTCTAGTCCTGTCCTCCACCCAAACTACTCCTAGCCTACACTCTGTTCCTAACTCCAATTCTGAATCATCTAAATTTTGTTTCCTATGGTCCCAGACAGTGCGGGCATTAACTGGAAAACGTGTCTCCAGTGCCAGCTGGCCAGGCAGGAGAAGCAGATAATCTCATTTTCTAACTGCCAGGGACAAGGTCTCCCAGGTATATTATTCCACTGTAAAGAAGATTGCAAATAATTTAGTCTCCTCTGCTCTTCCAGTGAGAAAATGGATCTGTAGACCCTGGTCTGCCAGGAAGCCCTGAAGTTGAGATATTTAGAAGTACCGATAATACAAAGCTTCTATTTGCTCTTTTCATTGATGGGCCAAAAATGCAACTTCGGAAAAACTGAGCAAATGAAAA
>PVKH010030433.1:0-12489 GCA_004027955.1 Chaetophractus vellerosus
ACAATCTCTCCCCTACTACTTTTATGTGGCCTTTTCTTGATTTGGCACTTGCCCTGTTACTGCAATCTTTTAACTGTTTTCTAGAACATTTACAGAGATGTGTCTGCCTGTCCTTGCTTGTTGTTCAAATCTTCTGTAGGGGAATGGAGCCCTGAAATATCTTACTCACTATCTTGATCTAGGTAAGTCCTCTTAGATGGGATTTGGCTTTGAAAACTGGATGATCAAACTACACTCACTGCACCTAAGGACAGACAGAGAATATTACTATTAATAAATATCATAATAGTAAAAGTAATAACTTATATGTCAATACTGTCTATTTTATGCTTCCAAGTCATTTTCATAAATATTGCTTCATCATTCCTCACAGCAAACAATTAAATGAGTAGGGTAAAAGAATAGGAATTATCTCCATTTTTGCAGATAAGAGAAATAAAGTGCCAAGAAATTAAAGGACCATCCCAAGTACTTACAATAGATTAGCTGAAGAATTAAGGCAAGAATGCAGGGTCTCTTTATTTCATAACTGAACCCATTTTCATATCAGCACAAAACATCCTCATGATTGATCTTTAATATGTGCTTATTCATTTTACATTTTCAAGGCTTACAAGCAATATTCTTCCCCTCTAACACTTTCCCGTGTTCATAAAATATAGATCTTTTGTGATATAGACCAAATAATTTAAAAGTAAAATAAACATTGGAATTTATACTTTTCCATTATTCTGACCAAGGAAGAGTTCACCCTAAGGTCACTAATTCAGTGGAACAAAATTAACAGCATTTTAATATATACTGAAGCAACCCAGCAGTCTACCAAAGGCAGGGGTGTATGGGCAAAATGGGCTAAGAGAATGAACTCTAGACATGATGCTCTTTGAACCTACTATTTCTTCCTAGTCCATCCCCTTCACCATGACTTTGGAAGAACTGTGTCTGCAGAGCAGGTTCTGAGGAGAGTTCTGAGGGCAGAATACATCATGGGAAATTGGCCTTCACACCAGGGGGAGCTCTTGCCCAGTGGGATTAGGTAGACAGTGGAAGTTAGAATAAAACCAATTTCCTTCCTTTGAAGTGTAGGATCCATTCACAATTGTAAAACATTGTCCAGGGAGGCCAAGGATTTGGAAAAATTGTTTTATATTGAGTAAGAGATGGTAAATATTCATTCCAATCCCCTTTGGTTTCAGGAAAATCCAATAGTAATAGGAAAGACAATAAATGATATCTATTAGTTACTCCCTAAGTGTAAAGCCCAACTTCTTCCAGTGGCTTATGAAGCTCTACTCTACTGGTGGCCTTTTTTTTCTTTAGCCTCATCTATTACTCCCCTATCTTTCAGATATTTCAGATATTTACTTCTCCAACGCTGGCCTCCCCAATGGCTCTTTTCCCATGGTTCTAACATGCTCCTGCCTCGGGCCCTTTATACTGGTTGTTTCCTTTGTTTAGACCTCTCTTCATTCTGATAGGTGAAGAGAATTAGGTTTTATTCTAATATCATCTCCTCAATGAAACCTTCCCTATCTTCCATCTACTCTGACATTCCCTTGCTATATTTTCCTATATAGAATTCATCACCATTTAAGATACTATGTGCTGTATTTATTTATTTTATTTATTGTCTGCTACCCTTGATAACATATAAGTTTCAAGAGCAGATAGAGACTCTCTCTGTTTTGGTCACTACTGTGTATCTACATGGCCTGGACAAAGGCACAAAGTATTCAGTCAATATATATTGTTGAATGTGTGAGTGAATAAATGAATTATTGATATGATATATGGGAAAACAGAGGCCCAGAAAGATCAAGTAACCATTCTAAGGTCACCTGGAAATTTTCTCAGCAGACAGACTTCATCCCTCATTAGAATCCAGGTCTCCTGATTCCTGGTGTGGTTCACATTCCACCACCACCACCACTTGATGCATTTCCAAGTTGTGATACTATTAAATGGCTAAGCATTCAACAATTAGAGAGGGAAATTTTACTTTAGCAAACTATCCTAGTTAGAGACAAAGGAAGAAGGGACAATGCATTCATTTCTCCAGCTAGAGTTGGTAAATCCTGCTGGTTAGAATTTTACATTTTTGGCTTTCCATTCTACTCCTACATAAGAAATGTTTTGAACCAGGGAAATCTAAGTTTGCATGACAATGAAAGCACAGTAACTTTCTTACCAGGTGAAGAACCTCAATAGCTTTTCATGAACAAAGTAACAAGTAGCAAACTTGTTTAACTTCCTGTATTAATCAGCCAAAGAGCTGCCTCTGCAAAATATAACCAATAAATGGTTGGTCTTTATAAAGGGTATTTATTTGGGGTAGAAGCTTACAGTTACCAGGCCACAAAGCATAACTTTCTTCCCTCACCAAAGTCCATGTGTTGGAGCAAGACAGCTGCGGACGTTTTCCAGGGTTCAGCCTTTTTGGGTTCCTTTCTTCCCAGGGCTGCAGCTGTAGACTATCAGGTGAACAGCTCACTTGTCTTCTCCCGGGGCGCTCCTCTCCAACATCAGAACTGCTTCTCAAAAATCTGCTTCTCAAATCTTCTCCCTCTGCCTTTTGTCTTGCCTTTTATACTTGAGACCACACCCACTGAGGGGTGGGGCTCAACGCCCTACTGATGTGGCCCCATTAATGCCCTAATCATAACCTAATCATGCCCAGATTAACAGATCAGTTTACAAGCATCATTCAATTTATATTTTTTGGAATTCATGATTAGATAAAATTGTCAAACATTACACTTCCTGTTGCTCTTTTCTTCCTAAAGTCCTTTAAGGAATGAAGCAATCATCAAATTACAGGAACCTTGCCCTTTAGAATTAGAAGGTCCCAGGGAGTTTGTAGGCTCTGAAAACAGCATCTTTAAGTCTGCCACTTCCTTTGGACATACCATGTACAAAGATAGAAATGGTAACAGTTACAATAAAAAGATGTAGAGACAGATGCGTAAAGGAAAAGTATATGTGTATGCTGTTGAAGTCAACTTGGTATCAAACCAAATATGATTGTTACTTATATAGGATGTTAAATTTTAACCCCATGGTAACCAGAAGGGAAATACATGGAAAATGTATACAGATAGAAAAGAGAAGACATTAAATATGGTAACAATACCAAAAAAAATTCAAATAAATATGAAAGTAGACACTAATGGAAGACTTGAGGGACAGAAAAAGGTATAAAACTTACAAAGGCTAAATAGCAAAATGGCAGAAAAAAGTCTTGCATTATGAGTAATTACTTTAAATGTAAATGAGCAATCATAAGAAATCAAGAAAAAATCCATTTATTATTAACAACGAAAAGAATCAAGTATCTAAGAATAAATCTAACAAGGATGTGAAGGACTTGTACATAGAAAACTACAAAACATTGCTAAAAGATATCAAAGAAGACTTAAATAAATGGAAAGACATTCCATGTTCATGGATTGGAAGACCTAATATTGTTAAGATGTCAATCCTGTGCTAAGCTAATCATAGATACCACACAATCTCAATAAAAATTCCAACAACCTTCTTTTCAGGAATGGAAAAACCAATCATCACATTTACATGGAAGCGTAAGGGCACCTGATAGCAAAAGCAATTTTGAAAAAGAAGAATGAAATTGAATGACTCACACTTCTTAAAATTTATTACCAAGCCACAGTAATTAAAGCAGCATGGTATAGGTACAAGGACAGACATGTAGACCAATGGGATTAAATTGATAGCTGAGAATCAATCCTCATACTTATGGCCTTCTGACATTTGATAAGGATCAAAGGCCACTCAGTTAGGAAAGAATAGTCCCTTCCAGAAATGGTGTTGGGAAAACTGGATCTCCATTTACAAAAGAAAGAAGGATATATCTAACACTTTATATTAAAATCAACACACAAAAGATCAGAGACCTAAAAATAAGAGGAAGAACTATCAAACCCCTAGGAAAAAATATAGGGAAGCATCTTCAGGATCTTGTGTTAGGCAAGGGTTTCTTAGACTTTGCACCCAAAGCATAAGCAACAACAACAACAAAATAATCATGAGAGTAAAACAACAACCTACAGAGTGGGAAAAATATTAAGAAGTCACATATCTGATAAAGGTTTAAAATCCAGAATATATAAAGAATTCCTTCAACTTGACAACAAAGATAAAAAACCAAATTTTAAAAATGGGCAAAATACTTAGAGATCTCTTCAAAGAAAATATACAAATGTCCAGAGAGCACCTGAAAAGATGAAAGATGCTCAAACATTAGCATTCTGGGAAATGCAAATCAAAATCACAATGAGATACCAATTTACAACCATTTAAAAAAAAAAAGAAAATTACAAGTGTTGGAGAGGATATGGTGAAATAGGAACACATATTCAATGCGGGTGGCAATGTAAAGTGATGCAGTCACTATGGAAGACAGTTAGGTGGTTCCTTAGAAAGTTAAATATAGAATTACCATATGACCCAGCACCCCACTATTAGGTATATACCCAAAAATAAAACAGGGACTCAAACAGATATCTGCACCTCAATGTTCATAGCAGCATTATTCATAATTGCCAGAAGATGGAAGTAACCCACATGTCTATCAACTGATGAATGGATAAACAAAATGTGGTATATAGCGACAATGCAATATTATTCAGCCATAAAAAGGAATGACGTTTGGATACATGTGACAACATGCATGATCCTTGAAGATACCATGTTGAGTAAAATAAGCCAGACACAAATGGACAAATATTGTGTTATCACACTGATTTGAAACAATTAGAATAATCTAGTCATAGAGTCAGAATACATAATATAGGTTACCAGGAGATGGGGTTAGGGAAGGGAAAGTTAAGGCTTGAAGTATACAGGGTTCATTTTTGTAACAATAGAAGTATTTTGATAATGGATAATTAATAGTGGTGATGATAGCATAACATTGTAAGCATAATTAGCAGCATGAAATATATATCTGAATGTGGTTATAACGGGAAATGTTAGGTTGTATATATGGTAACAGAATAAAACTGTTTAAAAAATCTGTGGAACTACACTACACAAACAGAGCACTCTAAGTTAAAACATGGTCTATATTAATAGTACAATTATAAATATGTGCTTTCATTAATTGTAATAAATGTTCCACCAATGAAAAGTGTTAATAATAGGGTGTTGTATGTGAATCTTATATATTTTATGCATGATTGTTCTGTAAACCCCCAACTTCTCTAATAAAGAAAAAAAAAATCCTTCAAAGGGTGTTGTTTATAATGGGTTCACAAGAATGGATTAAGTTTAAGAACATGTTTTTTGTTTGTTTGTTTGTTTGTTTTCTGGGATGTGTTACTCAACCTACAACACTAGGGTAAGAGCAGAGGAAGAGTCCAGACTATTTATTCACCTGTCTCCCTGCCAGGCTGCCATCTCCCTTGACCTGAGGTTGCAGGTCTGCCAGGCAGCCCTTTCCACATAGCTCCCCCTCTGGTAATCACCCTGTCCTCTTGTCCCTTCAGACCTAGGAATTAGTTCCCAGCTTTTACTAGCTCTAAAGTACTGTATAATCCCTTGTAGGATTTCCTCAACCCTTCTCATACCTTTCAGAAAAACTTTCTTTACTACCCAGTGATAAATATGTCATTTATTTCTTTTGATTCCCTGACTAATACATCTATTAATTATGCTGTAATTTTCAGGTTTTTAAATTTTTTTTATCTTGTCTCTGTTCCTTCCACCTAGGTAAAAATGTCTCTCGGGAGAAAGGACCTTTTCCATTTCATTCACTTTCATACTTAAGATTTCACAATCTTAAGAATGCCTGACACATTATGATGGATAAATATATTTGGGATAAATCAAACAAAACATAATCTAGTAGATTTATTTATATTTGTATTTGCCTACTATTAAAAAGGTTGAAGTTTGAGTCTTGGTTACATTTGAAGTGAATACAGTTTGTAATAAAAACTATCATATAAGAAAAAAGCCCAAGAAATACGAAAGGGATGAGGATGTTTGATGAAGAAAGAGTTTTTTGTTTTGTTTTATATTTTCATTGTTGTTTAGTCCCAATTTGGGAGGAATAAGAGAAAAGATATATATGAAAAGGACCTTGGATACAAGGTAGAGACTTTCCAGAATAAAATGTGTTTAGGAGAGTTGAGTCAATGTTTTTAAAAAATGTATCTATTTAGTTTGCTAATGAAAGTATGTTTTTTACAGAGTTTTGGAGAAACAAGGAGAGCTTCATCTCTATCAGATGTTTTGTAAACTGATATTTTCACAAAATACATGTTTAATAAAATGTACTAGTTAGAAAATATAAAAGTACTTAATCCTCAAATAAGGGCTATAAACAGATAGTAAACTAATGCTCTTTAAAATATTTTGAATTTAAAGAAATGAATTATATACTTATTGAGTTAGAAGGAAAGTGGAATATTGTTATATAAAGCACAACGAAACGTCATGCAGTTTTGTAAATGATTATTCATTCATTTATTCATCTACTCTTTTATTCTATAAATATTTACTGAGTGTGTACTGTCGGCCAGACAGAATGTCAGGCTTTGTGGGCTCAGGAATGCTCCCTGTTCCGTGGAGGATGCAATCTACTGCAATCTCTCAGTGCGGTCCTCAGATCATCCATTGACTCTCTAGGTAGAGGCTTCAAAACTGTATTTTCCAAAAGTTCCCCAGGTGATTTAGTAACCGCTGTTTGACCTCTGCTACTGGCAATAGGATGGACTAGACAGTCAGGGGATTTCTTCTACAAAGCACCAACGCTCCTGTACAAAATACAAGAGCTCTTTAAATAAACAGATAACCTCCTCAGACCTTGAGGAAAGTCTGCAGGATCCAAAAACAAAGAACAAGGGAGGAATCCAGACTATTAAACCAGAGAATTAAGCCTGAAACTGTTTTGCCCTAGGATAAACTAGGCACCTCCAGTAGCCAAGTCAAGGACAGAAACCAGTTGTATGTGCAGCTGGGGGCCATTGGAAATGAGACCCTACCCCAGTACTTACTCTCAATGTGAGGGTAACAATGTGTCCTTGCTTGTCCAGGAAAGACCTGGTTTATGCCTGTCGCCTCTGCATAATTTCTCTTAGCACCCACTTCTCTCTCAGAAATAGCCGGTTTTAGACTAACATGTCCATCTTGATCTTGGATGTGAGTAAAAGAGATTTAAAAATTAATAAAATTATGGTCCCTGAAAATTATTACGTAGACTTGTGCTCTTAGCATATAGGCCAAAAGGTTATATATATGTATTTTATTTTATGCATTTTATTTAAATTTTGGAAAACTTAAAAGAAGGGAGAAAATCACCCATTTTTCTCTACTAAATAAAGACAACACTAATATTGTCTCTTTTTTTTTTCCCCTGTCCTGTCCCTATTCAGGGACTAGTTTATATTTTCTTAGTTTTTTATACTGGAGCATATTTTAGAAATAATTTTTATATGGAATTTTCACTACACATAGTGATGAATTTTAATTCTATGTTATAATCTTTGCAACAATATTCAGAATAAATGTTTTTGTTCTATTTAGTGGCTGTGACTAAAGCAAAACCTATGCTGGGAATTTAAGTTGCTACTAATGATGCTATTAGAACAAATAGCATGATGGACATCTTTGAGCAAAAATCTTTCTCGACATTTAGGAAAGATTCTCTAAAACGAAATTACTGGGAGGAAGAATAAGGTCACTGGTAAATTTTTTGACACAAGTTGTTGCCAATTGGTTTCCAAAAGGGTATATCAATTTTCATTTTCAGTTTCTCTTTGACAGGATTAAAACATCTTCCTGCACAGGTTGGGAATATCTAAAGCACTCTTTCACTCCTGGGGGCCCAGCCCGGGGATTATCCATAAATAAATAGGAGATTCACAGATTGAGGGCCATGAATCTGAAAAAGGGAAAGGAGGAGGGAAAGAAACTCAATGAGCCACAGCCTGTCACTGTGAATCTTGGCAATAGGAATCCCATAAGTCAGAGAGCCAAGATATATAAAGCATATTAAAGCTGTAAATAATTTCCAATTAGCGCTATCATCTATGTCCTGGCTGCTTAGCGCCCAGCTTTCTGTTGGTAACAGGAGAATTGGAATGCTGGCTCTCTGTGCTGAAGTAATGCCCTTAGGCTCTCTGGCAGAAAATTGAGAACACCCATAGCCCAGCCTAAGGGCAGTCCTTGAATTTTAAAGAACAGAGACCCTGTTCCATGAATTAAAAGCACTCACCTTGTTTGAGAGAATTCTGATGTTTTAAGATATTTCTAAAGATGGATTTTTTATTTTAGAAATAAAGAGCATTGGACAGAAGGATTCGTAGATTGAGGTTTAAGTTCTGTTTTTTCCATCTGTAACCATCTGACCTTGGTTGAAGGTGAAGATGATGACGGTGATGAAGATTTATTCAACAGATATTTATCGCATGCCTACAATGAATCAGACATTGTTTCAGATTCTGGTGATAGGTTAGTGAACCAAACAGACAAAGGCTGTCCCCAAGGAGGTAATTTACATTCAAGCAGAATGAGACAGAAAAGAAACATAACAAATAATTATATTATACAATACGTTAAAGGTTGATAAGCATTATGAGAAAAATAGAGCTAGGCAAGAGGGGTTGGGAGTGCATTGTTGTTTTTCTACTTTCAAAGTTTACTTTTACTGAAAAGAAAGATTAAACATCTAAGACAAAATAAAATCTATATTATTCATAATCCTACTACTGTAACACAACTTTTTCATTTTTTTTACTTCCTCATTTACAAGTGCATATTTGAGTCCTTTACTTTCTTTTTATTATTGAAGCAAAATATATACAACATAAACTTTGCCATTTTAACAGTTTTTAACTGCACAATTCAGCGGCATCAATTATATTCATAACTTCGTGCTACCATCACCAATATCTATATCCAAGGGAGTCTACTGCTTTTCCCCTTGAGTCTTTCCATCCTTTTCCCCCCTTCACTCTGGTTCATGAGATTTTAGTTTAAACTTGAAAATCTTAGAGTTTGCTTTGTTTTATAAGTACTCTGGGTGATTTTACTATTCACCCAGATTTGGGCTTATTCTTTCAAAATAGTCTGGAATTTAATCCCCTATGTTTACGTAGAGATGATCATTGTCTTTTCAGGAGCAGAAAATGACTTCTAGTTGTGGTGTCTCAGCTGAGGCCTAGAAAGAAGTGATTCACTGAAGTTCACAGAGTGCACCAGTGGAAAAAATCAAATCCTGTTTTCTCCTTTCTCAGCCATTGTCTCCACCATACATCAGTAGTCCTCAAACTATGTTCCCTGGATTAGCGGCATTAGCATCACCTGGATCTTGTAAGTAAAGCAAATAAACAGATATTTACTGCATGCCTATAATGAATCAGACATTGATTTCAGATTCAGCCCCAGACCTACTGAATCAGATACTTTAGACCAGGTGGTTCTTAACCTTTTTTGTTCCATGGACCCCTTTGTAAGTCAGGTAGAAACCACGGACCCCTTACTAAATCCACACTATATTGTGTATCATTCAGTAAATTTATCACACCCACATCAACACGTACCCATAAGAACAATGTTTTATTGAATTTCAGTTCAAACTCACAGACCCCTTATTAAGAACCCCTGCTCTAGACCCAGAAATCTGGTTTAACAAACCTCAGGTGGTTCTCATGCATACTAGCTTGAGAACCACAGACCTAGTCCATATTTCTTTGACCTTTCAGCACTTGAGTGTCAAAATATGCCAGGTGTTAGGAATTTTCTTGATTACAGGACTGTGACCTGCTGGACTTCAGCCAGGAGCTGTGCAATAGCATTTCTGAGGCTCTACTTAATTGAAACCAGCTGACCGGCTCTACTGTTCTAGCGTTTCCATCCTGTCCTCTCCAAGCGCCCTGATACCTGCTTTCTTCATCCATGTCCACGACGTGCTTTCAGTGCCAACACTGGGGTAAGTAATTTATGGTTGTTAAATGTGAAGGGTATGCCATTTGCTAACAGGGACTTGAATAAGAGCTTGGCCTGCCTGGGAATTTCAAAGCATTCACAAGCAAATCCACGATGCCTTTTAATGACCCTGGGCTCAAAAAATCGAGTGTCAAAATCTCCCAAGTTGCACTTTCTACTTTCAATGGACAGAGACCAATCCAGTGTTTTCCCATCAATAAAGGAAGGAACGGGGTGGGTAGACAGTGCCTGGCTTATCCTGAACAGTTGCTTAACGATAATGATAATGAGCTGCCTTTATGTGGTGCCTTTCATCCAAATAACTCTACAGGCTGAATTTATGCTCACCGTCACTTAGAACACACTTCATAGAGTCCCAAGGGTATTTCTCTCAAAGTCCTATAACCCCTGCATTTGTTAAGTGCTCTGTCAGCTCACTGCTTACACATCCTGCAAAGAAAGATGGATAATGAGCCATGGTGGTGCTGTAATTAAGGCGGCAGACTGACAGAAAGGAGATTTGATCTATTGCTGACTTTCTGGCGTGTCACTGGTCCAATTCATTGATGTGTTCTTCAGATTCTATGTCTTTGTCAGGGGTTCTCTGGGGAGGGATTGCATTGGCGTGTTGGGAGATGAGCAGCTGAACTAGTAAAAGGCAAATCTGAATGCTTCAGACCCTTTGTAGGAGAGCAGTGCTCTGTGGACTAGCTCTGATGAGTTCATTGCTAGGAATCGGCTTCCCAGCAAGCAGGACTCGTAGAAAGAACCAAGTGAATTACAGTGAATTAGTCAGGAGAGGGTGTGTAACCACTCAGCACAGGGTCGTTTGCTCTGCCAAGTTTCTGATAAGTGAAGGTAGAGTGGTGATTTCAGCTACGGTGCACATGTCTTCATTTTGAAGGCTTGGGGGAGAACTGTAACTGGGAGCCCTAGGGTGATATGGGGGGTTGGGGGGGAAGACCCATCTACAGCAGTAGATCTCACTCAGATTTTCATTGGAATGACCTATTGAACAAAAGAGAGGCAAAAGGACATAGGTGAGGGCAACTTTGTGCGGTTTTAATTTCTTTAAAAAGAAATCCTAGTAACAAATATGAATTGTCCCAGCTCTTGATTAAATACACAGAAGTATTTTTGTAATAATCTTGGTGCTTATCTCTAATGCGTTAAAGAGCTCAAAAATAAATCCAGGTCTCAGTGGCTCCATTTGGACATACTGTGCAAAGTCTTTTCTCCTATAGAATGGCCCAGCGATCTGTATTATTAAAAGGACCCCTGGGGATTTGGGTACATGCTCCTGGGTAAAAAGTACTCAGAAGTTTGACACTCAATTCATGGGAAACTTATTTTCCAAGTCAGCTACTGATTACAACTTTAAGTCAGGATTTGTCAAAATTGCACCCACCCCATATCCATTTTTTATTAATTATTTTTTATTTTTAAAGAAGCTTTAGATTACATAACTGTGACATTTAAAAAAATAGGGAATTCCCATATGCCTCACCCCTTTCCCTGCCATACTTTCCCACATTAACAACATCCCTCATTAGTGTGGTACATTTGTTACAAATTGATGAACACATATTGAAACATTGCTACTAGCTATGGACTATAGTTTACATTATAGTTTACACTCTCCCACACAATTTTGTAGGTTATGACAAAATATACAATGGCCTGTATCTGTCTTTGCAGTGTCATGCAGGACAATTCCAAGTCCTGAAAATGCTTCCATATCACACCTATTCTTCCCTCCCCTTCCCTCAGAAACTCTGGTGGCCACTGACTTAATATTGATGATAACAGCTCCTCCATTGCTAGAATAATAATAAGTCTATAATAGAATAATAATAAGTCTACTTCAGTCCATTGTTCATTCCCCAATCTTGAGGATTTGGGGATGGTGATGCCCACTCTATTTCTAATTGATAGGGTCCTTAGATCCCGTGGGGAAAATGGATAGAACTATCTTACTTGCAGTTACAGACACTTTCTGTTCCTTGGGATAGGCAATGTCCATCATCATCTTCTCATTAGTTGTCCTGGGCGAGTCCAATGACCTGGAGAATAAGTGTTGCAACTTTGCTGAGATTCATGGCTCAACTGGCACATGGATGGACCAAAGATTTAAGTCTGTGGGACATACATTTAATGTGTATAGTGCTAATTACAGGTTCAAATAAAAGGGGCAGAAGAGCCAGGTATAGGGAAAATATAAATGATTCTAACTCTGATACTCTGGGGAACATAAATTCCAAAGTGAGGCCCACTGACAGGGTGCCAAGTTCGTGAGCTTGTCTGCCCTGCTTATAGTCTCTGGATGTCTCTAGAGCCCTCAGGAGCCCAGCTATTTGAGGCACTGTTTACTGTGGTGAGATTCTGCTGAGACTTGCATAAGTGTAACCTTTGGAATGACCTCCCAACTCATTTTGAAATCTCTTAGCTATAAAAATCCATTTGTATTTAACATTTCCCACTTTTGGTCAAGGTTTTTTTTCCACATGCATTTATCGTTGATACTTGGTAATAATCCCTCAG
>PVKH010030434.1:0-12510 GCA_004027955.1 Chaetophractus vellerosus
AAAAGCCGCCACGGGCAGGGCGGAGCCCCCACGGGCATGGCAAAGTCACCCGTGAAAAAGCGGAGCTGCCGCCTGCGAACGGCCACGGAAGCCAGGCAGCCCGCAAAAAACATGGAGGACTGCTGCCCGCAAAACATGGAGTGGAGCCGCCCTCGAACGGAGCGAGCCGCCGCCGCGGAGGGCCAACTCAGTGCATCGCCGCAAAGACGGGGGGAGACAAGTAGCAGACATAGAAAGACACAGAAGAAAGGACACACAGCAAGAGCAAGCAGAAAGGGGGGGGAGATATGTAATAAATAAAAAATAAATCTTTAAAAAAAATGATTCAAGTGATAAAGGCACAACACTGTGATTATACTAAATACCATTGTGTGTACAATTTGAATGGATTTATGTTTTACTAATATGTATCAATAAAATTGATTTGTTTAAAAAAAGCTCTACAAGTTCAAATCTAAAGGAAATTACATTTTATTCCCCTATCCTAATCTAAAATATTCTATAAGTTATTTTAATACACTTATTAAGAAAAAAATTGACTTGGCTTGGTCAAAACACAATGCTGAAAGAGTGACGCTTAGAAGAGACTACAGGCACAACTCTGGGTTCAAAATAATCAGATAATCCAACTTTTTTTTTCTTTTTTTTTTTTTTTTTTGCCAAGTAAGAGTATACATACAGAATCAACTTGGTTACAGCCACTGATAACAATTACAGACGTGGAGAACATGGTTTGGCTAGGAAAGGTTAATTTACCTGCTCTATTAATTAAACTTACATGGCTGCCCATTTAGCCTTTATAAGATCATGATTAAGAGGAAAAGGCTCTTTTTGGGAGTTGTACTAGTCTATATTGAAGCTTTGTTTCCTGGACTTTTGCTAGAAACAGATGTGACTATTACTCTAACCAAAAGATTTTAATAGTGATATCATGCAAAGACATTTTAATGAATTATATAGTCTGTGGCATTGTGTTTTCTTTTATCCCATTCATTAGACATCTACTGAAGGAAACAAAAACCATGTTTCAACTGTTTATGCTCTGGATTTCATTTGTGAATTTCATCTCATTTCATTTATTTCTTTTATTCCATTTCATATTTGTAGATAGAGAGTTTATATCCAAGGGTAAAGTCAACTTCCAAAAAAAAAAAAAAAAAAAGATCAATGGAAGCCTGGTAAACAAGACACTCTTGTTTACCACTGGCTAAGGGAGGCTGTCTCATGACAGCTACTCACATCCCTCTGGGCAAGGCTAGAACAGAGGAGCCCCCATTTTCCTCCATCTAGAAATCTGAAATAACGGGGGCAAATATTTCACTGGAGAAATGTCACAGTCCAAGGTGTGTAACAAAATGATGTACCAAGGAAACACCAGTGAATTTAAAAAATAGAGATGGTGAAGGGAGGGTAATAAAATGGAATTAGAATGGAGTACAAAATGAACTGTAAAAGCAAAAGAGATGAGTTTTTTTTGTAATTGACATCACTAATTGACATGGATTACTGAAGCCATTTACTTTATGGTCCTGCTCTTTACTGGAATGAAAATTGAACACCTTAGGGTTTGGTGATCTTTTTGAAATGCTTGAAAGGTAAATTAAAAAAATAGAGTTATACAAGACCTGTTTTGGAAGAGGTTTGCTTGCTTTTTTTTTTTCCTTCATGAAAGGACATTAAGTGCTTATTCTGTCCTAGGCACTCTTCTGGACACTGGGGATATAACAATGTATACAGTACAGTCCATATTCTTGAAAAGCTCTTGACCTATACAGAGACTGAGGCTAATACAGTACTACAATTCCCTTTAAACCATTAGGAAATGAGAGATGAGGAAGCAATTAAATAACATCTTGATAAGGCTTTACTTTTTCTAAAGTACTTTTACAGTGCTTGCTACATAAGAGAGGCCTAAATACATATTTGTTGAATGAATGAAAGGGGATGTAGTTAAGAGCATGGGCTCTGAAGGCAAGGGTTTAGATCCCACCTCCCTCATATGACCTTGGGCAAATTTCATAATCTCTAAGCCTCAATTTCCAGTAAAAAGGTGATCATAATAGTAGTTATGGTTGTTGTGAGGATTAAATATAAACTACTTAGAATAAACATTTAATAAATGTTAGCTATTTAAAATAATAAAATAGGATTGGTAATAAATGAACATATACATTTTCTCATTTAATCTGTTGGAAGGAAAACTGAAGTTCTGCCTTCAGATCAACGGCCCAAAGGCCACAGGTGCCTAATCTGTACGCACTGTGTACGCAATGGCACTATGGATGTGAAAGTAACATTGCATATGTGCACTGTAGTTATCCATTAAAATATAGTGACCATAACTTGCTTAAGGGACTAAATGAGCAGATCCTTTTATTCTGGTATAGGAGAAAGCTTGAGCAAGTGAACAAGCAGGCTGTATAAAAGCTAAAATCAGGTTGAGGAAACAGCAATGGCATTAACCTCGAAGAAGTCATTCCACCTCTAACAGGATGAACAGGAAGAGCAGCCACGGTGCCTGAAAGTCATTTGAAATCTTGAACTGTCATTTTAAGGAAAAGAGCATAGCACAGGCCTTTTGTTATTCATTAATCCATGACCTAGAAATGAAACTAAAGCTTATGTTTGTTTTTCACATGTATGTTAGGCAACATTTGAAAAGTCCATTTGTTCCAGGGTGTGCTTACAAGGCAATGAATCCACCATTAAAAACCAAACTTTAACAAAGACAGCTCTAAGAATACATCTTTACTAAACAGAGGGAAAATGTATCTCAGCATTTTTCTTCACTGCTAACTGTCCAAGTTGGTATACAAAGTTTAGTGACCATGAAAAGTATTGTTAGCTTTGATTCAGAGTAGGTCACAAAAATCTGCCTCAACTGACATCATGGTTTTGAACAAAATAATCTCCAAAGTATCTTCTTCTAGCCCTGCAAAAGCAGTAAGGGACAATATGTTCCAATTTCCTCAAGTTGTAAATATTCACTGAAAAAAAAAACAAAGGAGAGGGAGGGAAGCAGGAAGGAAGTTGCAAACTCCTGCACCTTCAGAAATAAGTCAATTAAATTCAAATTAACACATTTTAATTGATGGTGTAACAGAAAGTAAGTGAAGCATACCTACATAAGACAGTACCTGCTTACAAGCTTTTCATTTCATAGAGCAGGGGCTGATATGGGCCAAATCTGCCCACCCCCCAGCCTTTTGTTATAAATAAAGTTTTATTGGAATACAGATATGCTCACTCATTTATGCATGTCCACAGCCACTTTTACAACATGCAATGGCATGTTGAGTAAGTTAGAGATCACCTGGCCCACAACGCCTAAAACATTTATTATTTTACTCTATAGAAAAGTGCACCGACCCACAAAATAGAGAATAAAGACCTACTTCCACTACTCTTCAAAGTTAAAGTATGTCAGCACTAGAAAGAATTGTGAAGCTCATTACAACTTTCTCGTTTTACAAACAAGGGAACTGGCACAAAGAAGAGATGAAGATCGTAAAATCCTCCAGTAAAGAGAAAAACACAAATGACAGATCACACACTTTTGCTGGACGCTATTCTAAGGGATGCATATATATATATATATATATATATATATATATATAAAATATGTATTATATAATATATATATTATTTCACTTAATCCCTTCAGCAAACCAATGAGTAAAACACTTAAGTCCATCTTGCAGATGAGGAAACTGAAGCACAGAGAAGTTAAGTGGTTTGCCTGACACTGCACACTTAAAACATGGTGGAGCTGGAATTCAAATTCATACCGTTTGACTCCACGGCCTGTGCTCTTACATCCCCGCACAGAGCGCACACTAAATGAAGGTATGAACGGTGATGCTGTGTACATGAAAACAAAGGCACAAGCACTTTTCACCAACGGGATCACCTTTTTGGAGGAGGTAGTGCCAATTCCTCCTATGACCCTTTGAGTTAAACTTTTCAGATCCCTAGAGAGGATGCCAGAGAGCCAGCAGCATGTGACATGAACAGAGTAAAAATGTATTATTACATGACAGTGTAAATCTTGCTAGTTAAAGGAAATATTTTTCTTTCTTTTAATCATTATTATTGATATGGTGACAGCTACCACAGCTACCATACGTAGCTCAAAGAAGTATAAGGCATCCCCCCTCTTGTCAAGGAGCTTATATTCCAGTCAAGATGTACTAAATAAAATTACCTGGTACAGAAAAAAATGATACTTAAGAGTCACTTCTTTTATGGCATTTTTTTTTACAAATGCATCTTAAATGGAAATAGGGGAATCAATATTTAATATATGCATATATTTCCCAATCATTTCGTAGTAAAATCACCAGTCTGCCATAATGACTATTTGTTAGGTTTTGACTCCCAGCATCTATTTCCCCTTGCTTTTGGTTACAGTATTCCACTTTTTCTCTTGATGAGCCCGCTTCCGGCAGGGCTCCATCCCTGGCTCCAAAGCAGAAGATGTGACGAAACAGCATCAACACTAGTGCTGTGTTCTCCCAACCACAGTCACTGGTTCAAGGATGAACAGGGAACCAATGAGACACAACGAGACCTCTCTTAGAGTTGCCAGGAAATAACTCTTTCTGACTGGTCTTAAACCTGGAAGGATATAAGAGGCACAATCACCTCAATCCCATAAAGGGAGGGCCCATCCAGAAGAACCGAAAAATGGAGGATCCTGATGACAAAGTACATCATCCCCTTACCCTGGCTTCATTGTTCTTAAAAATGCTGATCACCACTTGATACAGCACATATTCACTTGTTGGTATATTACCTGCTCCTCCTATTAAACTGCAAGCTCCATGAGCCTAGGGACTGACTCCATTGCTACTGCTATAATTCCTGGTGCAGGACCTTGAACAGTGCCTGGCATACAGAAGGTACTCAATCAATACCTGCTGAAGGAATCATTTTTTTTTGCCTTTGAATCCGAATGTATCAGAAACAAGCCCTACTACGGCTTAACACATGCAACCAAAGAGTTTTAAATGATAGCTCTGTTCTCTGTTCTCAATCTACTCTGAATGTGATTTTAATCTTGTGTCCATTTCATTAAAACATCCAAAAGTCTGTGAACTTCACAAGGGCAAGAACCATGTTGCATTCATCATGGTGGTCTCCTGAATGTGTGTGGCACAAATTAGGGCTCAGTAAATGTTTAATGAATTGAACCACACTCTCGTGTCCTTCCCTATCTTTCCCCTGCACACTTCCTATTACGTTAGTGTTATCTTCTGGGTGCAGCGCCTATTTGCCTACTCCACCCTGGGCTTCCTTTAGATTAAAACACTGAGGAACTTAGTAAATTTATCCTTTTGCAGGGGAGGGGGTATCACCTTTTTAAACAAGGTTGGTTAGACAAAAATCATTTATCCATATCCTATATTAATATTTTCAAAAAGTCATCTCTTTAAAAACCAACACCCAATCATCAAAAGGTTAAAATAATTTACTTTCCACAGTAACTAATTCAAGTATAATTAGACAGAGGTCTGGTTGAAACTACTATGTGCAAATTCATTGCTGGCACAGAATTTTATTTCTCATCCTCAATGACATCAGCTTGTAATTCCTGACCAATATGGCATATGGTAATGTCTCTAAATGATGCAAAATTTAAACTATCCTTAGGGCAAAAAGGTACGATAAAAATCATTTACAAGGGTGTTAAACAGCCAGCTGTACACCTCCCCACTGTCTCTCACCTATGTACAAACGTAGGGAGCGTTCTCGATTGTGCTGACTCACAGGCAGTTAGCTTGGAGCGTTTTGCAAAGGTCAGGAAAGGATCTCCAAGCTGAGGGTGAAACCAGAAAGCCCTGACACCCCACTCCTTTCAAGACGATGCCTCCCTAATCGATCAGCACCGAGCGGCTACCAGAGGCCGAGCAGCGGCGCAGTGCCAAAGGCCTCGGTCTAGCAGAAATTCGCATATTCCCGCAGACGAGCCACGGGAGTGGCCTCCTTCCTCTGCCCTGAGGGACCCGGGCTGCGAAGTGGCAGTCGTCCCCCTCACAGGCGGGCAAGCTCAAGGGCAGGGCCAGGAACTGTCCTAGGTCACGGCTGCTGGCGGCTGCGGCACACGGAAGGGGCCGGAGCCCTTCCTCCCTCCACCCTCAGTCGGGGGCCCGGCGCCCCTTCCGAGGCCAGGGGCCACCTGCCAGGGCGCCCCCACATGCCCCCAGCCCCCCGCATTTCCCCGCCAGGCCCCGCGCCCGCCCGGGCCGCACCGCCCACTCCCGCACATGCGCACCTCTGGAAGACCCCCGAGTCCACGGCTGCCCGCAGGACCCAGCCAATTAGCGGGACCCCCGCCAGGTGCTTAATGTTCTTCAGGGGGATGCCCTTGCTGCCGCCGCGGGCCAGGATGAGGGCCGCCAGGTGCGGCGGCTTCTCCACACCCCGGCCCTGGCCGCCGCGGGAGTTGCGCTGCAGCTTCGGAGGGCGGCCCCGGGACGGCCGGCCCCGCGGGTTGGAGACGGAGGTGGTGGCCCCCTTCTCCACCGAGTCCATCTTCCTCCCACGCCTCCTCCCCAGCTTCTCCACATCCGGGAGCTCTTCCTCCACCACCTCAGCGCGCCGCCGCTCGGCCCCCGCCCGCCTGCCCGCGCCGGCCGCTCCTGGCCCCGCCCTCGCCCCGCCCCCGCGCGGGGCACGCCGGGAGTGGTAGTTCGTGGTCTCCTCGCCTGGGCCCTGCAGGCAGAGTGGGCTCTGGTGGGGGGACCCCACGGTTTGTGCTGGATCTTTTGCTTAAGAATTTTAGTGAATGTCCTACTGCACACTCTGATGCACTCTTACACAGCTCGATTTTATATTTTAACATTTGTATTTTAAATCTACATCTTCTGTAATCCTGACTCAGTTTCCCCAGGAGATTACTGAACACCTCTGCCTTTTCTATTTCTATCAACAACGTGGAAGTCCACCTAGCTGGGGAAACTTGGATCCTCAGTCAAACCTTGACCATTCCCTTCTGGTGTAGTGGGCACCTGTTCCTTTTTGAGGGGTCTGCTAAGAATTTTTTCCTTTTGGGAATTGTTTCATCTGTCACCTGCTGGGGCTTTCACTTACATCTTCTTCATTGTAGGGGTGGGTGTGGGACCCGAGCTGGCCATCTTCCTGAACACCATCTGCTCTAGGGACAAGCGTGTGACCAAGAAGAGACTGCAGAAGAGAACGAATTTTTCTCTTGTTTTTAGGTGATAAGGACCATGTAAGCCTGCAGTCTCAGGGCAGGTAGGCTTTGCTATTGTGAAATGGGCTGGCAGACTGATGTTCACACCAAAGGAAGCAGGGCCAGGAAATGAAGGGGGAAGAGAAAAAGATGTCATCATTTAAATCTCCTGCGTATATTATCTCTATGCCTTTTGGTCAGGTGTACTATGAAAGACCTGACACACATTTTGTTTTTCACCACTTTAGGAACCAGAAGTAGTCCTCCTGCCTGCCCTGTGGGGTTAATGCATCCAGAAGGGATGGAGTGTAGCGTGCTGAGCTTTGTGGCGGTGCCTTTCCTTCTCAGGGAGGATGAAAGGACCTTTATGTTTCTCAGGTATGGGCCCTTTCTAAAGCGGACAGAACAAGCCTTTTGTGTTTCAGGTCCTAGAAAGGCATTGGAATCTTGAAGTGTCTGTGCAGGTGAAGTAGCTGATGACCCAGCCCTTCCTGGGCCTGGCTCTGTGAGAAGGGGCTGCAGTCACAGACATAGGGCAAGGATGGCTAGAGCAGACATCAGTGCAGTGTCTGGAGAGGGTGCCAGGCTCCATGAACCACCCCAGCCCTACAGGCCAAGTGGTCAACTTGCCCGAGCACAATGGCCCCTTGAATAAGCCCCTGCCAGTTCCTATGCTTCAGAGATACCGACGATCACCTTTTGGTAACCATATGAGGAAAACACCTACTGCCTCTTACATACCATAAACTCTTTTCTCCTTTTCACCCCAATAACAACCTTAGTTCTCATGGGTAATATAGTTGCCATTCTCCACAGCAATTCCTTAGAGGCCCAGAAACCGCTGTGAGAATCTGACAACCTGGGGCACATGGGCAACCTTCAAACTAGAGACAGAACAAGTGGCACCACTGTTACTTTCTTATCAAATGAGATGACAGAAATCTGAGTAAATGCCATGAGACTGGGGACTCCTCCAGGACAGGGCCAGGGTCGTTTTTGTAATCCTCTCATCCAGAACAATGCCTGAGTCATGGTACCTGCTCAGTTACTTTGGTGAACTGCAACTCACATAACTTTTCCTGTCTGTGCCCACACATACTTTTTATATATAGTTGCAATCCTGTGATAAAGTATTTTGTGTTCTTACAGCACAATTTTGGTTAGGCCTGACAACTGGCTGATCGCAAGGCAAGGCAAGGAAAGGAAGGGAGAAGATGTTAGGGAAAAATGTAAAGTGGTGCATCTAGTTCAATATGGAGCACATAGGAATTTGACAAACGTTTTCTCAGTGAAAGGTGAGCACACTCATTTAAGATATTTTTCTTTAGACTAAAGAGGGAATGACTATGCCAGGAAGAGAAAGAGGAAGTATTAGCATGTCTTTGTCATTGGATTACTTTGAAGAAATAAAAATAAGCCGTTCTCAAAGCAAATATTCAGGGTCATCCTTCCTCTAAAGATGAGTGTGAAGCATTGCTGACAAAGATTAATAATCCATTCGTATTTATAGTGAAAGAATATGTATTTATGTTACAAACTTGTTTTGTGTTTTAGCATATGAACAAACTCCATATGCAGAGGAGCTCTTATAGCCATTCATTCGTTCATTCATTCGTTTGTATTTATTGCATCTCACAAGCAGGCCCTGTGTTAGACTTTAGGAAGACCAAATCAAGATGATGGAGACACAGAGCTCAGCCTTCTATCAGGGGCAGACAGGCAAGTGGCCCCGCACTACAGGGGAGTGGGGCTTGTGCCATGGTGGACATGTGCCTGCTGAGGTTCCTTCCTATGCACATAAATACACAGCACTTTTCTCTTTGCTCCCCAAGGTTTGCATAGGCCTCTGGGGTGGAGGATCTGGGTGGATTTGAGTTTGACTTGGTGCTTGAAACCCCTATTCCACTCTCATCCTCAGGGACGATCTTGGAATCCAAGCTCTTCATTCCAGACTCTTGCTTTCTCTGATGAATTTTGCTTCAGGGGCCTCACTGACCCCTCTGTGATTCAGCTCTTTGTTGGTCCCCTCAGTCTTCCAGGCATGTGTGTGCCGAATCCCAGACACTATTTGAGTTCCTTTTCTAGAATGCTTTCGTCAGCGACTATGTAATTCATTTGACATAAGTAAAAACTGGGGAAAAGGTATCATGTCTGAATTCTGGTTCTGGTTTAGGGGGAACGTTTTTACACTGGAGCTAAGTAAGATAATGTAAAAGTGCCTAGTACAGAATCTGATTCATAATAAAAGATTGGTGAATGATAGTGTTTATTACAATTTTTTTTAATGCTTCTAAATCTAACCAGCCATTGAATAGGAATGAAGCCACACCAACATCTGAATCTGAATATCTGTCAGTGCAAAGATCCCAGTCCTGTATGAAATTACCTTTCCTTCAATATTTCTCTAAGTCCCCAAGGAGTGTCTTACAAGCGGTCATGAAAATGAAGGTCCTGGTTGTCACTTACAGTTTCTTCAGTTGCTAGAAGACCACTGGACCAAACGAAAAGGTCCTTGCAGGCACATAAACCATTGTTTTGTTTCTGGAGTGGGAATATAGAGGGTGGAGAGAAGCAGGTAAGCTGTAACTGCCAGAGAAGCCCTGGGTGTGTCAGGAAGCAATCAGGACTTGGTGCCCTGGAACTATTCCTTATCTTATCTCATCTTCACAAGAGCCTTATTAGATACCACTTAACGCCATTCCTGATTGCAGATAAGAAAACGGAGGTTTAGTTACCTGTTCCAAGTTTCAGCCTGGCAAGTTGTCAAGGTGAGATATGAATGCAGGTGAATGAGAGAAGCTGGGTTCTGAACCCCATGCTATGAGAACGAGTTTTTAATGACTTCGTAGCTGTTAAAGTCTGACTTGATGCTGAGAGGGGGACCCATCCAGGCCCTTTTACTGGATAGGATCTAGTAACAGATGCCTTGGTAGCATGGTCTCTGCTCTCAGCCAATTGGGATACGTGGGCAAGATGGCAGAAGAGCTAGGGAAGCCATGGGAGCTTAGAAGCGAGGCCAAGAATGAGGCTTCTGCTGGTAATAGCAGGCGTGCTCACAAACTGCTTCCTACAAGTGGGCTGATGGGGAATTCCACTGTCACTGCTCATTTGCTACAAAACCGTCTAGACTGGGGTAGCATGGGAAGTGTGGATTCTGGTAGGAGCTACCTAGGACTTAGAGACCCAGGGAAGTAGTCCAGGTAGAAGACGAAGAGGCTGGGCCGTCTGGCCACATCTTTCTTCCCAGATGTGGAGTTGAGCAGAAAACAGCTGTTATTCCCAAGTCACACAGACCCAAATCAAGAGGGGCCAGCCGTGGTTGCTGAGGAGCCTGGGGAGGTGGAGGTGAGCAATCCGAAAGGAACGTCAGGGTCGCCCAGCATCCTCACCCACGTGCCCGGCTCCTGCTGTGTGTGGGGATGGGACAGGCTGGCACTGTGGGAGTCTGTGACCTGGGAGCCAAGCCAGAACCAGCAGAACGCCCCAGCTGACACCCCGTCCCGTTCTTCAGCCTCCACGGTGTGATGCGTGAGGCTAAAAGGTTCTATAGGGACATGGTGTCTCCCTGGCTCATACCTGTGCACGGTGCTTATTGGTCTATGGGCTTGGGTCCTGGGCCTACCAATGCAGCGGTTGATTGGCCTTGGGCAAATTTCTTCTCCTTTGTGGCAGATTGAATTATGTACCCCCGCTTGGACCGGTTCTTAATTTAATCTGCATCCCTGGTGGAGTGAACCCATTGTAAACAGGACCCATTGAAGAGCTTATTTTAGGTAAGAGGTGGCCCAGCTGAAGCGGGGTGGGCCTTAATCCGGTGGCCAGAGTCCTGCATAAACAGAAGACATTCAGACACACAGGGAAAGCCACGGGAGAAGCCAGAAGCCCGAAGTCAGTGAGTACCCAGAAGAGAAGGGAAAGCATGTTGCCCAAGGAGCACGGGCGGCCAGCACAGAAGGCTGCAGATTTGGGGGAGAAAGTATAGCCTTGCAGCCGCTGTGATTTTTTGGACTTCTAGCCTCGAAACCTCAAGCCAATAAATTCCTATTGGTTAAGCCAATCCATTGTGTGGTATTTGTCATAACAGCCTGGAAAACGAAGACATCTGTGATGAATCTAAATTTTTCTCCTCTATCTCGTAACTATGATAACAATAGCTGCCATATCATAAGGCGGTTTTGAGGATGAAGTGACTGCATAAAAAGCATTGAGCACAGTGACGGCCATGTAATAAGTCTCCAGTGAAGGGAGTTATTAACATTTCTATGTATTTGAAAGGAAAAAAACATGTTAGTTTAAGAGCTGGCACAAAATTTCATAAGAAGATGGTTAAGCTTTTTTTTTTTTAAAAGAAAAATGCCTTGAGAGGAGGCTCTTTGGATAGAAAAGGGGAAGTTTGGGGTAGAAAAGGTGAAAATCATGGCCTGGATCTGCTGGACTTAAAGCATTTTAAGCATGTTTGGGGTGCTATATCTTGCTGTGATATAAACATCTTCTGGAGCTCCCAGTCTTCAGCTAAAATCAGCTGCCCACATAGCCTGAGTCAGGGCAAGGGGATAGGATAGGGATGTGCAGTCATCAGGATGGTGTCCAGCAGGTGGGGAAGGGCACTAAAAGAGGATCAAGTGCACAAGAGCCTGGGTGAAGGGTGGGAAGACGAGTACAACAGAATCAGGAAATCGGAGCTAGTGAGGAGCAGGACAATGGCAGCTCTCCCAAGAGACCTTGGATAGACTGGGAGGGATCATGGATATCCAACTACATGTAGTATGGGAGTTTGAGAAATTTTATTTAAATCTTAAAGTACAAGTAAGCACAGCAAGTTCAAGGACTTTGAGATTTATAAACACCTGTATGCTGGGTTTGAAACTGTATGTACCCCAGGAAATCCTGTTCTTAAAACTAATGGATTCCTGTCAGTGTAAACCTATTGTAAGTAGGACCTTTTGATTAGGTTACTTCAGTTAAGGCATAGCCCAGGGTGGGTCTTAGTCCTTGTTTTGGTCAGCCACAGGCGTGCCTTTTGAAATATACCAAAGATTGGTCGGTCTTTATAAAGGGTATTTATTTGGGGTAGAAGCTTACAGTTACCAGGCCACAAAGCATAAATTTCTTTCCATACCAAAGTCCATGTGTTGGAGCAAGATGGCTGCCGACGCCTCCAGGGTTCAGGCTTCCGGGTTCCTCTGTTCCCGGGGCTGCGTTTCTCTCCGGGCTTAGCTTCTGTTTCCTTCACGAGTTCAGCTGTAGACGATGAGGCTTTCTATGCTTTGCGTCTCTCCACAAGGCAGCTGTAGGCTATCGGGCGAACGGCTCAC
>PVKH010030435.1:0-12493 GCA_004027955.1 Chaetophractus vellerosus
GATCCTGCTCCCTGGCCATGGCTGACTCATCCAGAAGTAGGCACCTGACCCAAGCTGGGCCAAATGACTTCCCTAGAAAAATATGAAATTGGGACCAAGTCATCTCAGGCTTAATAGCTGATTCCTTAAACAGTGGAAATGTAAATTTGGATGTTAGTAGCCATTTCTACTCCTGGACTGGGAAGCAGGGAAAGCTGACCTAAAGGAGGAAAGTAGACTGAAAAAATCCAAGAACAGTAGAGTAGAGATGAGAGATGGAAAGAAAAGACAGGCTGTAGTCCTTCAGTAAGCTAGTCTTGGGGCTAAATCTCTGCCCTTGGATTCCCTGGAAGAGCCCTGAACCTATATAGATTCAGGATACTCCAACCCCAGTTTCCCAAGAGTCTGATGTCAGCTACCAAAAATGCCATGTAAACTCCCTTAGTATACTTCAAACTCATCATGACAAAGTTCTCATAGCCTTCTGACTTCACTCTTAATCCAAGTAAGCAGCAGGAATTTGATATTACACTGAAGCTATTCTAACAATCTAGTGGTTATAAATGGATGATTTTCTGAAATTGGGCTAGATAAAGCCCGTCAAATGAATAAGTTTTGGTAACTATTGGATGTTAAATTATAAATTGTGAAATTTTTCTTTGAAATCATGTATATAATTAAAAGTGTACTCTTGGCAAATGTGGATAAGATCCCATTAATAAGAAACCTGAAAAGTTCATTGGCTGTGTCTATTAATATTTGAAAATTCCACCTTTAAAAAATGAACAGACATCTTTAAAACTTTTACTGTAGTGCATCAATTTTAAGAAGCACTTACAATTGATGGGATCTAAGATTTGATGAAATATGGTATATTCATCTAGTTTACTTCCCATTACTGTATAAATCTAATAAATCAGCACACATTCACTGATAAGTCAATTTTAATTTCTCTTATATTTATGAATTAGTTTCTGTTTTTAATTAAACAGAATCCTACCAATTTATACTTCTACCAGCAATGTATAAGAATGCCTGTTTAGCCTACACAATCTTGAAAAAAAAAGAACAAAGTTAGAGGGCTCATATTTCCCAATTTCAAAACTACCACAAAGCTGTGGTAATCTGACCATGTGGTGCTGGCAGAAGGACAGACATATAGATTAATGGAATAGAATTTAAGAGTCTAGGAAAAAACCACACGTCTAGAGCCAGCTGATTTTCAACAAGGGTGCCAAGACCACTCAAAGGGGAAAAAATAGTATTTTCAACAAATAGTGTTGGCACAACTGGATAGTCACATGCAAAATATGAAGGTGGACTCCCACTTTATATCATATACTATAAGTAAATAAAAATGGATCAAAGGCCTAAATGTAAGAGCTAAAACTATAAAACGCTTAGAAGAAAACACAGGTGTAAATCTTCATGACCTGAGATTAGGCAATGGTTCCCTGGTTTCTTAGATATGATGCCAAAAGCTCAAGCAAGAAAAGAAATAAATTTATTTATATAATTTGGACCTTTTGTTCTTCAAAGGACATCATCAGGAAAGTGAAAAGATAATACACAGGAGTAAATTTTTGCAATTCATGTATCTGATAATGAACTTCCATCTAGAATATATAAAGAACTAATATGACTCAACAAGAAAAAGAACCCCCCAAAAAACTGGGCAGAGGGTTTGAATAAACATTTTCTTCAAAGATATACAAATGGCCAAAAAGCACATGAAAAGATGCTCAGCATTAGTAGTGGTTAGAGAAATGGAAATCAAAACTACAATGAGATATCATTTCATACCCATTAGAATGGTTACTATTAAAAAAAACGGAAAACTACAAGTGTTAGAGAACATGTGGAGAAATAGAAACATTCATTGTTGGTGGGAAGGTAAAATAGCGCAGTCACTGTGGAAGACAGTTTGGCTGTTCCTCAAATGGTTAAATATAGAGTCACCATTTGACCCAGCAATTCCACTCCTTGGTATATATCCAAGAGAAATGAAAAGATATGTTCATACAAAAAGATTCACATTAATAATAATGCTATAACAGCATTATTCATAATAGCAAAAAAACGAGAACAACCCAAATGTCCATCAACTGATTTTAAAAAATATAGTATTAGCATTATAATTTGACAATAAGAAGAAATGAAGTACTGATACATGGTACAACTTGGATAAACCTCAAAAACATTAAGTGACAGACGCCAGTTACAAAGGACCACATGCTGTAAGATTATGTTTATATGTAATGTTCAGAATAGGCAAATCTATAAAAAAAAGTAGATTAGCAGTTTCCATGGGCTGGTAGGGGGATTTGTTCATGGTTATAGAAGTGAATATACAAAAAGCCACTGAATTGTACATTTTAAATGGCTGAAGTATGTGGTGTAGGAAGTATATTTCAATAAAGCTATTCCTGTTTCCCCAACACCCTCAACAACAAAAACATACTCCAATTTTTTATTTTGCCAATCTCATAAGACATAGCATCTCAGAGTGTTTTTTTTTTTTTTTTAGGTACCGGGGCAGGAGATTGAATCCAAGACCTTGTATATGGGAAGCTGGCACTCAACCACTGAGCTACACAAGTTCCCTGGAGTTGGTTTTTTTTTTCCCATTCTTTTTTTTTTTTTTTTTAAGGGGGCTGGGGATTGAAACTGGGACCCTCTGAATAATTTTAGTTTGCATCTCTCTTATTGTTAGTGGGGCTGAGCAACTTTTCGTAAGAGCCATTTATACTTCCTTTCTGTGAATTCTCCATATCTGTTGCCAATTTATTCTTTCCTTTTTATTTTATGGTCTTTTTATTATTATATTGTAAGGTTCTTCAAATACGACCAAAATTAGTCCTTTGTCTGGGATAAGAATTACAAATATCTTCCCTGGTTATTGATGTTTTGATTATGCAGATACTAAAATCTTAATATGAATGAATTTACCAATATTTTCTCTCCTGGTTTCTGGGTTTTGCCATCCTGATCACATTTATCACATACTAAATTATCATAAATGTGTAGGTGCATTCCTGAACCTTCTATCCTGTTCTACTGACCTGCTGTTCTTTCCATTCTTTCTTATTTATTTTTTCATATAAACATTTGAATCAGCTTGTCTAGTTTGATTAACTTAGGGAGAACTGACATGTTTTATAAGTAAATGATAAGCCTTTCTATTTTGTCAGGTCTTCTCTTGTCCATCAGGAACATCTTGAAATTTTCTTCACACAGAGCATGTACAAATCTTAAGTTTATGCCTGGCTATTTATCTGTTGTTATGTAAATGGGATATGTTCTTCCATTATATCTTCTATTTGTTGTTTCTGTGTATGTTCTATGTTGATAATTTTATTTATGTAGATTACCTTCCTTTAAAGAAAAATTCACGAAGTCAATGCAACAAATTCCTTATTCAAACATTAAGGAGATTTTTAAAAACTTACCTAAAAAGATCAAAAATGGTCAGGTAAGTATAGGCAGTTAAAGCTGCAAAAACAAAAAGACTGAATAAAATGTTACTGAATCCATTGTTAAGAAAATATAACAAATCGCTAAAATTGTTTATACCAGGGGTTTCCATTACCAAAAAAAAAAAAAAATATATGGGTCACTGACCACCTCATATACTGGCAATTATCTAGTAAATTTGATCAATATATGTAGCCAAAGTTGGTTATGCAAAAGCTTACTTTTAGAGACTGGTTTCTCCATCAGGAGGAATGAACCAGCAAATTCTCAAAAGCCCTGTAGCTTTTGCAAAATGAGCCATTTTTCTGCCTGCTTTGGTAACTTCAGTACTATTTTAAATGTATTCTTTGGATAGCAGGAAGAAAATAGAAATATATATAAACATATGGAGTTAAAGCACAAGAAAAATATTACAGACATCCCTTTTTAAGGAAAATCCAATAAATCTAAAAATCTTATTTATGAACAGCATAAAACATTAATTTATCACATTAAGAGGAAATCTGTTTTACAAATAACTTTAAAGTTTTTAAAAAAATACTTACTCCTTTAAAATGATGATTCAACAACTGAACCAAACTTTATTGTTTACAATGTACTTTTCAAATACATTCTCACTTAAATAATTTGAGTTATAAAAATTTCCGGAAAACATACTCTACGCAAAATAAGATATACCTTTATTCAAAATCAGAAAAGTAAAAGTGAAACTAAAAACTAAATCCAGAAAAATTAAAACGGTGACATACCTATACTGTTAGTAGAACTGCACCACATAAGCAGGAAACCAGTACATATTAAGTTTATTGTACCAAAGAGTAATATCTTCCAGGACTGTGAAAAAGAAAATCACTCTTACTCATACAGTGCTGATAAATTTTACCAGGTCTGTTCAATTGGCTGTAATTCATACTTCTAATACTCAAAGGAAGAAGCACAACTTTCTTCAAAAAGTCTAAGTGTCAAATCTTTATATCTACCAAAATTATCATCAACCAAGTTACTATTGTAATCTAAGAATCTCAAAGAATAATTCCATAAGGGGAATTATCAAGAAAAAAATAAATTCTAACTCAAACTTTTGAATGGTTGAGAAAAAACATGCATACATACTGTGACAGCTTGAATTTGATGATTCCCAAAAAGAGATTATGTTCTAGTCACACTATTCCTATTACTATGGTACCCTTTGACTACTTTAGATTTACTTCAGATCACTTGATTAGATTGCTTTTGATTGGACTATGTCAGTGGGGCGTGACTTGAATCTCCACCCTTTTGCTGGGTCTTATAAAAAGGGAGACACAGAGACAGACAGAAAAAGAGAGCTCTGCCATTTTTATCCTGTCATGTGAGAGAGGAGTTGAGGATTGCTAGCAGCCAAAGCTGACACACAAAGCAAAGCCCCCAAGAGACTGGGTCCACAGAGCAGCTCAAGGCTGAAGAGCTGAGCTATATGCCTGATGCTCACAGCTGAACAGAGGAAGAAAGCGGAGCAGCCAAGATTGGGAGAGGAGGCCTGAAAAAGAGAAAAGCCCTATGCCTGGTTGCTCACAGCTGAACTCTGGGAGATTGCAGATTCTGGAGGGGAAGGCAGGGACTTCAGCAGAGACCAGTGGCCATCTTGCTTCACCATGTGGAAGGACCCCAGGACCACCAGTAGCTGGCTGACTTTGGTGGGAAAGCATCTCTGCTGATGCCTTGATCTGGACATTTCATGGCCTCAGAATATAAGATTTTACCCTAAATAAAATTTGCATTATAAAAGCCAACCCATTTCTGGTACTTTGCATCGGCAGCCCTGTGGCAAACTAACACACATCTGTATATCATTCTATAAATATATGGAGAAAGACAATGATAAGGCAAAAGGTAAGCAGCTTGTGAATCTGAGTAAAGAATATGTAACCAAGAGTTAAGAATTGACAAATAATTATGATTACTGAACCATATAGATGCTTTTTTAAACTTCCCAGTATATTATAGAATAGCCAAAAGTTAATACCTGAAATTACTGAAAAATTAGCTTATCTTTGTTTATAGTTACTATTGTGATGGTTATTCTGGACTGTTCTCACCCATGTTTATAGTTATTCCAAACTGGTTTCAGTCTTGTTTATACTTGCTATTGTAATGGTAACCACTCCACTCTCCCCTGTTTGAATCCATAAAAACCCAGAACACCTCAGACTTGGAGAGACAGATTTTAGGCTGAAAGGCCCTCTGAGCTCCTTGCTATGTGCCAGCAATAAAATCTTTCTTTGAAACCCTGATGTCTCAGGGATTGGTCATTTGAAGCACAGGCGGGCAGAAAAACCCACATTTGCTCGGTAACAGGTATAAGGGAGTTTTTGACACTAATTTTTTAACTTTCTCTGTAAATTTGCAATTAAATCAAAATAAAGTCACATACACATGGAAAAGGCAGTATTTTATTTACAAAATAGGTCATATGGAATAGGGCTACAAAGTTCATAGAAGAGGCAGGACCTGAGATAGGACTTGAAAACAGTTAGGATTTAGTTAAAGGAGGAAAAGCATTCCAAGAATAAAAGAAAAAGAAATCAAGTGGAGAGTTCTTTGTTTTTGCACTGCCCTCACTCCCTAAACCTATGCATGACTGAAAATAGAGGGGAGAGACCGATTTCTGGCTGACAGGGTAATGAACTTTCTAACCCATTCTTTGGTAAAACTGGTAAAACTTATAAAAACCCTCTGAAAATGGTATTAAAAGGGAAAACAGCAAATGAAGAAACATCTACTCAAGAAAATCTGCAGCAGATGTAGCTCAAGCAGTTGAGCACCCGCCTCCCAGATGGGAGGTCCTAGGTTCAGTTCCCGGTGCCTCCTAAAGAAGATGAGCTGACCCAACATTGTTGGCCCAACATCACTGACACAACAAGCAGGGAGCAGATGTGACTCAAGCGGTTGGGTACATGCCTCCCACATGGGAGGTCCTGGGTTCAGTTCCTGGCACCTCCTAAAGAAGATGAGCTGACACAACATCGTTGATGCAAAGTCACTGTTGCAACAAACAGGCAGCAGATATGGCTCAAGCAGTTGGGTACCCACCTCCCACATGGGAGGTCCTGGGTTTGGTTCCCGGTGACTCCTAAAGAAAATGAGTAGACACATCGAGCAGAAAGAGAGAGAGCCATCTCAGGACGGGAATTAATTTAAAAATGAAATAATAATAGTTTTTTAAAAAAAATCTACAAACACTGATGTTCACAGTGGCATTATTTACAATTGCCAAAAGATGTAAACAACCCGTGTCCATCAACCAATGAGTGGATAAACCAAATATGGTTAAATATTGTATGATCTCACTGATATGAAATAATTAGGATAAGCAAACTCATAGTGTCAGAATCTAGAATATAGATTACAGGGGATGGGTTGGGGATAGGGAATAAGGAGCTAAGGCTTAACATGTACAGAGTTCCCATTTGGAATGATGGAACTATTTTGATCATGGATGTTGGTGATGGGAGCAAAACACTGATTGTTTTGCATATCTACAACTTTTCTAATAAAAAAGAAAAGAAAAATCTACAAAGTTTGGGTAAGAGTGGTGAGAGTCTGTAGTATTTGAACCAAGGCTGCTCTCTCCCTTTCTCCTCCCAGCTTGGCAAGGTGCTGATTCCATTCTAGACTGTTAAAGCAAAGAACACAAGGCTCTCTCTCCTCACAGTTCCCAGTTGGAGTGATTTTTGTCCTCAGAAGAGCACAGTGTTTCTCATCCTGCCTGCATCTATTTGTTACTGAGGCTAAGTCCCAGGCAAGTGCAGTCACGAGATGGGAGCACCCTTCTTTCTCCCAACTCCAATTGTGGAACAGAGGCTCTACTGTAGGCAGGGTGCACTGAGAACACTGGGACCCTGATCACCCTTGCCTTGGCTCATGAGGTGGTGGTTCCACTAGAGGAGAGGCAAGTGGAGAGGCTCCAGGCTCCTGACCACTACCCTCCATCAAGTGATAGTAGTTCTAACAAGAGGGCAGACACTCAAAAGAAGCCTGACTTTGTTCCTACACCCAGCTCTAGAGCCCGGGCTAAGAGATTTTGCCTGAGGGGAGAAACAGGCCTTAAAACAGACAGCTCTTGAGGCTGTCAAGCCCACCCAGCTGGAGCAGAACAGTCTATTCAACAAATGGTGCTGGGAGAACTGGATATCCATAGCCAAAAGAAAGAAATAGGCCCTCTATCACAAACCTTATACAAAAATTAACTCCAAATGGATCAAAGACCTAAATATAAAAGCTAGAACCATAAAACTAGAAGAAAATGTAGAGAAACATCTTCAAGACCTGGTAGTAGGTGAGGGATTCTTAAAAACCTTACACCAAAAGCACAGCATGAGCAGCGAAAGAAAAAAATGAACTGGACTTCCTCAAACTTAAACACTTTTGCGCATCAAAGGACTTTTTCAAGGGGAATGGGTGTAGCTCAGTGGTTGAGCGCCTGCTTCGCATGTACAAGTCCCAAGTTCAATCCCTGGTACCTTCTATAAAACAACAACAACAACAACAACAAAAAAAAAAAACAAAGGACTTTGTCAAGAAGGTAAAAGGGCAGCCCTCAATAGGAGAAAATGTTTGGAAACCACATATCTGATAAGGGTTTGATTTCTATGCTATATAAAGAGATTCTACAACTCAACAATAAAAGAGCAAGCAATCCAGTTTAAAAATGGACAAAAGACTGAAGAGGAAATACAAATAGCAAAAAAGCACATGAAAAAATGTTCAATATCTCATTAGCTATTATGGAAATGCAAATCAAAACTACGATGAGATATCACCTCACACTTCACAGAATGGCCATTACTAAAAAAACAGAAAACACTAAGTACTGGAGAGGATATGGAGAAATAGGAACACTCCTTCACTGTGGTGGGCATGTAAAATGGTGCAACATCTATGGAAGACAGTTTGGCATCTCCTTAGAAAGCTAAATATAGAACTGCTGCATGATCCAACAATCCCTCTACTAGAACTATGTCTGAAGAACTGAAAACAGGGTTGAAAACAGACATTTGCACACCAGTGTTCATAGCAGCATTATTCACAAGTGCTAAAAGATGGAAACAACCCAAGTATTCACCAACCAATGAGTGGATAAACAAAATGTGGTATATACACATGATGGAATACTCTGCTGTAAGAAGAAATGCAATTGAGACACATATGATAACATAGATGAACCTTGAGGGCATTATGCTAAGTGAAACAAGCCAAACACAAAAGGACAAATATTGTATGGTCTCAGTAATATGAATTAAATATGAAGAATAAACACATGCAGTTAAAGCCAAGAGTATTGTTTACTAGGTGATAGGATGAGGGCTAAGAAGGGGAACTGATGTTTAATGTATATACAATTTTTAATTAGCTTGACTGTAAAAGTGTGAAAATGGATAGAGTTGATGGTAACACATTATAGTGAGCAGAACATGGCTGGTTTATAAATGGGATTGTGGCTGAAAGGAGTAGTATAGGGACATAAATGTCAACTGAAAGAAAGCTAGAGAATAATCTAGGAAATGAGTAAAAGTGAACATGGAGGTAGATGAGGACTGTAGTTAATAGTACAAATTCAATGTTATTCTATGAACTAAAACAAATGTACATCACTATTACAAGGAGATAAGAATATAGAGATGCATGGGAAAAAAATAATTAATGTAACATATGGATTATAGTTAACAACAATATTGTAATATTCTTGCATCAATGTCAAAGGTACTATGTTAATAACAGGAGATATGAAAAATTTATACCAAATGTATGCTATGGACCATACTTAGTGGTAACAGTATGATAACGTTCTCTCATAATATGTAATAAATGTACCACAACAATGTAACGTGTTGGTGGGAGGGGTATTGTAGGGGAATTCTGTACATTGTACATGACCGTTTTTGTAAGTTTCAACTTCTCTAATTAAAAAAAAACAAAAACATTTAAAAAAAAAAGCTCCTAATCTATTCCCAAAGGAACTGACTTCATTTGCAACAGAACTTGATGAAGTTTAAGTCTAAGGGCACTCTCAAGAACAATGGAAGAGACTACTGAGCCCCGCCTGTCTGTGGCCACCTACTCTGGACACCGAACATCCAGTCATGGATAAAAACGAGCTGAAGCAGAAGGCCAAGCTGGCCAAGCAGACTGAGCAATATGATGACATGCAGCCTGCATGAAGTCTGTAACTGAGCAAGGAGCTGAATTATCCAAAGAGGAGAGGAATCTTCTCTTGGTTGCTTATAAAAATGTTGTAGGAGCTCGTAGGTCATCTTGGAGGGTCGACTCAAGTATTGAGCAAAAAATGGAAGGTGCTGAGAAAAAACAAAGGATGGCTCGAGAATACAGAGAGAAAATCAAGACTGAGTTAGGAGATATTTGCAATGATGTTCTGTCTTTTTGGAAAAGTTCTTGCTCCCCAATGCCTCACAAACAGAGAGCAGCTTCTATTTGAAAATGAAAGGAAACTATACTATCGTTACTTGGCTGAGGTTGCTGCTGGTGATGACAAGAACGGGACTGTGGGTCAGTCACAAGCATGCCAAGAAGCATTTGAAATCAGCAAAAAGGAAATGCAACCAACACGTCCTATCAGACTGAGTCTGACCCTTAACTTTTGTGTTCTATTATGAGATTCTGAGCTCCCCGGAGAAAGCCTGCTCTTGCAAAGACAGTTTTTGATAAAGCCTTTGCTGAACTTGATACATTAAGTGAAGAATCATACAAAGACAGCATGCTAATAATGCAATTACTGAGAGACAACTTGACATTGTGGACATCGGATATCCAAGGAGATGAAGCTGAAACAGGAGGGGAAAATTAACCTATCTTCCAACTTTGCCTCATTCTAAAATGTACACAGTAAGACCACTTGTCATCCATGCTGTCCCACAAATAGTTTTTTGCTTACAATTTGCAACAGGTTTATGTTACTTCTATTGGAATTTCTGTATTTCCCATGTGGTTTTATGTTTAGTATTAGGGAAGTAGAGCCAGTTAACATTTAGGGAACTATCTGTATTCATCTTGAGTTGGCCAATATGGGGATTTGGAATTTTTATACAAGTTATAAATGTTTGGCTTAGTACTTTGGGTACACTGTGGCTTTACAAGGGCCAGTGTTAAAACTGTTTCCATGTCTAAGCAAAGAAAACTGCCTACATACTGGTTTGTCTTGGGGGAGGGGAGGGGTAAAAGGGATAACTGGTTCCAGTCACAATGTAGTTATTGTGGGTACTTTAAGCTCTGTAGCACTTTCAAGGCCGTGGTAGAAATAGATATTCCATGGATATTACATGTTGAACCATGTTTATCTATGGAATACACAATCTCAATGTGCACACCTTTGACTACAGCTGCACAAGTGTTCCTTTTAGACAAAGCTGTGACCCAGTTTACTCTGGAACAGGGCAGAAACGGTTCATGTTCTATTATTTATAAAGTTACCTGGTGTCGCTTTCATTATGTTTGATACACTCATTTTATTTGTATTTAAATGTTTTACGCAACATAAGAACAAATGTACAAGTAACAATGCAGTAAAAATGAGTTGCTTGATAGCCATTATTTCATGTGTATCCAGCACAGCAGTAAAACAACAACAAAAAAAACCCATGTATTTAACTTTTTTCAGGTTTTTTGCTTTTCTTTTCTTTCTTTCTTTCTTTTTTTTTTTTTTTTTGATATTTGCCTAACATGCATGTGCTATAAAAACAGTTAACAGGGAAATAACTTGATGATGGCTAGCTTTGTTTAACGTCTTATGAAATTTTCATGAACAACCTAAGCATAATTGTTAAGAATACATGTATTCGGTTGATGTAAGTGGAATATGAATGGGAAAAAAAAAAATGGTGGCGGTTATAGTGAAAGACAACTGGGAAGAGTTTCATGGATTTAAGGAAGGTATCACCTACAATGTAGGTTGGCTAGTTTGCTGGAGAGAACCCACAAATAAGATAGCTGGGAGGAGCCCTATTGGGGTCAAAACAAATATCAATGATCTCAGACATTATTCCTTCAAAGGATCCAGAATTTGACCAGATTCACTGCAGAGCAATTTATGCCCCAGGGCATTACTGAACACAATACAGCAGACAGCCCAAATTAGTGGCGTTTAATAGTTGGGTGTGGTCAAAGAAAGAGAGGAGAGCCCTACCAAAATCTGTTGTCCAAAGGTATACCTAAAGCTGCACCTCCCAGGGTGGTGGGAATGTGGAGAAGCATGGGAAAAATACAACTGGAGTGACCTATGGACTGTGGTTAACAGTAATAATGCAATATTCATGCATCTATGCCAAAGAGGTACTGTGTTGATAATGAGGGAGTATGGAAAAAGTGTGCCAAATGTACACGATGGACCATGGTTGGTGCTAATAGTCTGATGATATTATGCCATAATCTGTAACTAATGTTCCACCATGGTGTGGTGTGCTGATAGAGGGGTGTTGTTTGGGAATTCTGCACATGTGCATGATTGTTTCGTAAGTTTATAACTTCTGTCATAAAAATATATTCAAAAAATAATAATAGGTTGGGTTGGGGGGGGAATACACCAAATGTAAGATAAGGACTATAGTTAGTAGTAAGATTTTGACAATATTTTTTCATAATTTGTAACAAATGTCTCACAACATGCAAAGCGTTGGTGGTAGAGTGAGGTATGAGAGCCCTGTATGATGTTATGTATGTTTGTTTTGTAAGTTCACAACTATTACTATACACTTATTTTTTTATGTATGTTTATGTATGAGTGATATACTTCAATGAATTTTAAAAGCATTGAAAAAAATTAGTAATAGAAGTCAATTGCAAAACACATTTTTTAAAACTTTAGAATAAAAACTTAAACTGAAGCCTACTTACCTCCCATCAAAGCAAAACAATTACATACTAAACTGTAATTTTACATTAAAAATTACTTATCGGGGCCGGCTCGATAGCCCAGTGGATAGGACGCCGGCATACCACATGGGAGGCCCTGGGTTCGATTCCCAGGGACCTCTCCTAGCGGGCAGAC
>PVKH010030436.1:0-11483 GCA_004027955.1 Chaetophractus vellerosus
TCCATCCTTGCACCCTCTCCCAGGGCTTTCATGCCAGAGTGACCCAATATCCACTTCCTGAGGAACCTGGGTCCCCATCAATCACCCACCACACTGCCCTTCCATAGACCAGGGTGCAGGTCACTTCAAATGGTTAAAGGAATAGCAAAGAGGAGTCTTTTGCATGGGTTTCCCTTCAGGGTCGGCTGAAGGGTGGGCTCACTTCAAATATGTGTGCATTTTGCTGCTGTAATTCTATTTCCACTCACTGTACCGTGTCCACAGGCAGCAGTCTTCATGACTGTCCTTTCAAACCTGCTACAAGCCATACAGCTCCTCTTGCATAGGAGGGTTCTTACCATCTCCCATAGCTGTCCCCTTGACCTCCCCAGGTAAGTATCTGGGCCTGATTCAGCTGCCTAATATTCCAGAAAATAGGCACCTTAGAGCAGCGATTTAATCTTCATTCCTATTGGACCTCGAATGGCCCTTTCCTGTGGCCCTGACAGCACTGCTGCCCTGAACACCTCCCATGTTCCCCAAAATACTGATCCCTCCCATCCCCAGTAGGGGACCCCAGGAAAGGGAAGGCTGGGCAGAGGGCATGCAAGCATCACTTTCAACAATGAAGGCTGGTTAACTTCCTTAAGAATGGAGCAGTTCAGTTACCAACAGCTGTCTGTGTGGGCAGGAATGTCCCTACTCCCTGCCTGGAACTGACTCTTTTCATTTTCTCTCATTTCCCTGATCTGAGGTCAGGGTGGCAAATGGCATAGACTTGTGGCTTTGCCCCATGAGCAGTGGAGCCCTGAAAATTGTTTACTGACCAAGTGGGTCTGCTGTAGCCTGAAGCAAGTGTTCAGATCCGTGGGCCTGCAGGGGTCTTCATCCCTCCAGGGACAGTCTAGGTATTTGTCCTTTCCTGGATGTGGGATCTAATCATTCAATTATTTCCTCACCTCAAATTCAAATTTAAGGCTGAGGACCTTTCTCTGCTAGAGGCAAGCCCATCACCCCTGGCCTCAAGTCACTGAGGGATTGGGTGCAGCAGGTCTGTCCACAGCCCCAGCCCCATCTGGGGGTCCACAATTCTACCTCTGACAGCATGTGTCTTCTCTGTCCCACCATAGAGGAAGAATGACTCAGCCCTCATGAGGGAGGAGAGCTGCACAGTGTGGGCTGTCAAGGCAGGGTCTTGGGAGAAGCTGGTAAAACCCCTGGTGCCCAACTTCCAGGAGGGTGACCTCATGTATATCAACATCTTCCTTGGGACATACTGGGTATTCACCACCACCAAGCAGTTCCTGGAGCAGTTGTTCCAAAGGTGAGTGCCCACCCAATCCCTGGTCACTTGACTGCTCTGCCCCAAACTTGCTTGTGTCTCAGAAATGTCATTTCACCCACGGGCCTCAGTTTCCTCCTTGGAAAGGGGGTCAGTAAGAGGTCCAAACTCCAAGGTTGATTGTAAGGACTAACTGGGAAAATTCATGGAAAGTGCTTCCTCAAGCTTGGCTCAGTGGACAGGGTGGCTGGAGAGGCAGGGTTGTTTCTAGGTAGGAATTTCCTCTTTCCAGGGAAGCAGCTCTCAGACTCACCCCCTTACTGACCTCAGTTTTCTCATTTCTAAAGGAGGTTTGAAACCACTTTTGGGGGCTCCAACCTTGGTGTGGTCAGAGCAGGGATCACTATAGGCTCCCAGAGGGTTCCAGGCCCACCTAGTTTTGAGAAGTTGTTGATTAAGGCTCATTACTTCACCAAATATACACATGTCTGCTAGGTACAGGCACTTTCTAAGGCATGTAGCTTCATGCAGTGAACAAAAGAGACAAAAGCCCCTGTCATTCTGGGTTCCATTTGAGTTGGGGCCACTGCTCATGATCTCCCCTGGATATGGACACAATCTCTGTGGCAATTCTGGGCATGGTAGATGCCTTGAAATGAAAGACTGCACATTGGGTGAGGGTGAGGGGCTCCCCTCACCAGACACCAGTGTGGGGATTTGGGTGGTAGGTGGCAGGGAAGGGATGGGCAGAACACTGGGCCCCACATATGCTATGACTCCCCTGGAGGGCTGAATCCAGGGGGCTTCCCCCTCAAGTTGGAAAGGAGTCAAAGGCAGATGTGGGTGAGGTCCTGGGGCACTGGCAGCAGAGGACCCTGGGGTCTCATTGTAGGTCCCCAAGAGAACCCTTCCCCACCACAGCCCATCACAGCCTCAAGGCCCCCAAACACCACCTCACACAGACCCACAACAGGAGTTGGTGAGCAGCCTGCTCCAAATCTGCCATGGACCTCAGTCCTGTCTGCCTCCAGCAGGGATGGCAGGGTTGTTTACACCCCTATCATTTGGGAAGGCAGTATCAGTGGAAAGAGGAGACACATGCCTGACACATGGCAGAAGATGAGGCAGTTCTTTGGGGCAGAATTTACTGGGTGGGGGCCATGAGGTTCCAGGAAATGAGGACAGGCCTTGTCCCCTCATCACTCACATATTGATAAAGCTCCTACTGTGTGTCAGCAGTGGATTATGGTCAGACCAGTCAAAACCCTTCCCTGTCCTTATGGACTTTATGTTCCAGAAGGAGGGTCCCTGGGAGCCAGCATGAAAGGAAATGCCATTTTCTGACACTGCTGCCCACCCACCTTTCCTCAGAACCCTCTCCTCCCTGATGGGCACCTGGATGGACCAGTACTCTGAAGATTTCCTACAATCAACAGACTCTCCCTGTCTCAAGCTGCTGGTGGCCTATGCCCAGTTACTTCTACCTGGCTCTGATCTGGATCTCTGTGCCATAGTTCTGCTTTCACAGATGAGCCACCCAGAGCCCATTGAGGCATACCCAAAGGGTGAGGATGACTCAGGGAGGTAGCATGTGAGCTTGTAGGGCAGAAGCCAGGACCACACCACATAGGCAGGAACTACCAGAGGTTGCCCTAGGGGCAGGAGCAAGGAGGAGCCTCAGACAAGTCATCTGGGAGACTGCAGCCTGGGAATACTTTTGGGGACTGGAACTTCCCCTAGAGGTAGTGGGATCTTCTCTGTATTTGAAAGATACTTGGAGTCATTCATGGTGTGGAACCTACCTCTTCTCCAGCTCCTTTGTCACCTCTAGAGATGCAAATGCCTCCAGTGTGACATCTAGCACCAGCTCCACCACCTGCGGCAGACACAGGGGCAGATCCTGAGCCAGAGTCAGCAACATTGCCACCTATACTGCCAGCTTTGTACCAGTGTTAGCTCTGGAAATAGAGCTTGATGCATTAACTGTTGTAGCACCAGCTCCTGAGCCGAAGGTGGCTCCAGCACCACCAAACTCCCACCCACAGAGTTATGGCCCATACGTATCCTGGAGCTAGACCATCCTATTTCATTAGCCAGAGCTCCTGCTCAGGAGCTGGAAGCAGCTACATCACAATCAGTAGCAAAAGTTCCAGAGCCATAGGCACCCATATCAGCATCTGATGCACCAGTTCCAGAGCCAAAGCCAAGTCCAGCTCCACATACATTGCCACCTATACATGTATCAACACTGTCCACTCTGGAGATACAGCCTGCTCCTTCACCATCAGAGGCACCATCTTTAGAGCTTGAACAGGCTTTGGTGCCACCTCCACTGCCACCTATGGAAGCAGCACCAATGACCACTTGGGAGGTAGAGCTGACTTCATCCTCAGATGTAGAACCTGCTGCCAGGTTGGAGAAAGCCACATCACCATGTCTATCACCAGTTCCTGAGCAGGTGCAGCTGGCACATGGGCAGCCCAAAAACTTGAGTCTCTTGGATGTCAGGGAGGGGTCTTGGAGGCAACTGAGAGCCTGTGCTCATCCCCACCCTCCCAATGCACAGGGTATCATCCAGGGCATTGTTCCATGCCTGGGGACATTCCTCACTCAATTTTGATCGAGGACTATGCTATGCAGGGGTATCTGGATGTAAATCAGCCCAGGGGCTGGGGCAGGGTGGGAAAGGGACCCTGAGACTTGGGAGGAGAGGCCCCCTCCATGTGCTCTGAGCTCTCACCAGTGGGCACATCACATCTCCTGAGAGCCTCACAGCTGCTCTCACTCCAGTGTGCAGCTCCAGTGTGACCCTGACTTCAGCAGCGGGGATGCAGCTGACTCACCTCACATACATATGGCTGGCTCCTCAAGCTCTTTCATCCAACTAGACCATGTCCCAAAGTCCCAAGATGGCCAGGAAATGAAGGTAACTGCCCACTTCTTCTAATGTCAACTCTCGCCCTCACACTCCTTCTCCTGTGCCAGCTTGGCCCTCTCTGAACCCACAAAAAGGTCAAGGATTGTTGACACCTACAGTACTTCTAGAGCCTCCTGGAGCTTCTCAAACAGTTCTGGGGTGCCAGAGCCTCCAGGTCTTCTGCTGACCTAGCTGTCACCCAGTTGTCACAGAACTCCTCCATTGTCACATCAGCATCCAGAAGAACTTCCTCTTCCTCATCCTCATCATCCATCAAACCCAAGGCCACCCAGACTGGCCACTAGCACTATGATTCACAGCCACACTATAAATGGTACACATTATCTGCTTCAGCCTGCTTGAAGACAATGACAACAAGTAGAAGAACATCCTGTTGAGCCATGTGTGCAGCCATCCCCTGGGGTTCCTCAGTGGTTCAGGCAGTAGACACATAAGGAATGACATGTTCCCTCCCTGCCATCCTGGAGCAGACTTCCTAGTAGGTAGTGAAGGACAGACAGCCACCTCCAGAGGCAGGAAAAGCATGAGTTCAATGGTGGTCAGGGCTCAGGACAGCAGACATAGGGGCTGAGGCTGGCATGCTGAGCTAGGAAGGCCTGGGAAAAGCTCTCTCAGGCAGCCCCAAATAGGAGGAGGAGGGGACAGCCTACCAGGTCCAGGGGGACATGTGGTAGCCTGGCCAGTGGGACAGTCTGGTGACCAGGGTGAAGGAGCTGGGGTCAAGGGGAAGAGTTAGGTCAGAGAGATATTGGGAGCTGGGTCACATCAGACCTTATGAGCTGCTGGACAGAGTTTGAATTTCTCAGAGGAGGAGATGGGAACCATGGGAGGTTCAGAGCAGAAGAGGGACAGCAGTTGACTTTTGGCCTCAAAGTGGAGTTTGGGCCAGTGTGTGGAGACACTGGCCAGTGAAGGCTTCTGAGGTGACACAGAAGTGAGTATGGTATCTTCTCCAGGATGCTGGCTGTCAAGGCATGAGCAGGAGCAAGATCCTGGGTGGGACATGAAGATGGAGACACCCCAGCCCCCACTGCACAGAGACTGTCTGAGCTGCCATGTTAAACACCCTCCCTGAGCTGCACTTCTCTTGGCCAGAAGTAGGTGTGGATTTATAAGCTGTCACTTGTCTGACCCTTGCCCTGAGTCCTGCCTGTATCTGGGCCCTTGTGGTCAAGGCAACTGTGGTTTTGACCTTGTTGACCACAGCTGCATCCTGGGGCCCAGGGCAGTCCTGGAGTGCCATAGGTTGTCATCAGCCCCTCCTAATCTCTGACATCTGGGCTTGGACTAGATGTTGTGTGCTCTGCCCTGGGTTTTCAATGCTACCTGGAGATGTCCTGGAGGGTCAGGTTTGAGGCAGGGGCACTCCTTGAGGACAAGTCATCTTCCATGATTGGGAGGCAGGAGGTGACAGAGAGAGGTCCAGGTTTCACTCCTTAGTCCCCACCCTCTGCTGCATTGTCAGCCTTTGACCCCAGGGCCCTGGGAGCCCATAGCAGTTGTGCAAGCCAAGGACCCAGGAGACAGAGTTCAACCTACAGGGCAGGGGTTTGGACCCATACTGGGAAACAACCTCAAGACAGAGGTGGAGGTTCATGTAGGAGAGGGTATAAGGAATGATTGGAAAGACCCCCCTCATTCCATGGAGGTCTCTCCAGGGGAGCAAGAGAAGACAGTGAAGCCCCTATAGACACAGCCCTGACCAGAGGTGGCTCCATAGGGTCTCTGGCAACTACATTCTGGGGGAGCCAGCTCCAGGACACGTGCCCTGAGGGCATGTATCATGATCCAATGAAGGTGACTCACCAAGAAAGGGCTCCAGCCACTAGGTCACAAAAAAACACAACCTGGATGAGGACAAGCCAGAGGACTACAAGCTGGTGCAAATCATTTCAGAGGATCAAAGTAAGTCGGGGTGAGTTGGAGAAGGTGATGGTAGAGGGGGAAGGCTGAACACCACATCCCCAGCCTGAAGGTCTGAGGGCCCCTGGCCCCAGTGTACCTGACAGCAGGGTGGGTAGGCACCTTGTCCACAAACCATGCTGCCCAGGGTACCCCTTGGTACCCACAGCATCTTCTCCCTACCATTCTGGAGTTGACAGTTATGAGTCAGAGTCACTTTTAAAACAAAGGTACTCGATTTTTAGCTGTGCTTCTGCAGAGTCTTTCCTTCAGGCAGGTATAATTCAGAGGGCTCCTTTTTGGTCCTGTGGTTGGATTGGGGCTTTCAGGTCCCTGGCTGAGGCCTGCTGTCATGGGGGCACAAAGGGTTGTGGTGCCCTGTGGTCCTTCAGAGCACAGCTGATTCCCCCTCTGCCCCACTTCCCAGTGCTGCAGATCCTGCATCTGTGTCACCCTCAGAATCCACTTAACCCCCTGACCTCTCCTGCTGCCCTGCATGATGCTGCCCTTTGAAAGGCTGTCCTGGGCTCCTGTGACCAGTTACTAACTTAGGGGTCCACTTAGGTTCTCACTTGGCATCCTTGGATGACATCTGTGACATTACAGGGTTCCTAGCACAGCCTCCTCCCATGCTAGTGTTCTTTGGTAGTGAACAACTTTCTGCTCACTCCCACCCCTGTCCCCCAACTCTTCAGTAGTGGATGGAGAGTCCCTCCTCACTGAGCTCACTCTTCACCCATTGAGTAAGGAGGGGCCCAGCTGGGTCCCAGTTTTCTCAAATCTCATGCCACTGCAAGGGCCACACCCCACTGTCTCTGGGACTTTATGAGACTATTGGAGACATGATTATTCAGAAGGAGGATTTGGAACTAATTAAAATATTCTGGGATTAGGTAGTGGTTATGGTTTTACAGCCTTATGAATGTACTAGAAAGCACTGAGTATGGCACTTTAAGACTGAAGTTATGGCATGTTAATTATAACTCAATAAAAAAGTGTTGCTGATACTGGATATCCATTATATTGTTTGTTTTGAGTGGGGGCTGGACAGCTTGTGAAATAGACAAACACCTGTACATTCACTGATGATCTTAAGAAAGCCTCAGGGGCTTTCAGAGACTAGAGGAACTGGGCATGGTGGTCAGGTGAGTTGCTGTGCCCCTGGCTCTGGCCTTTTCTCTTGACCAAATCTAAACCCACCCCCCACCCCACTCTGCCTGACCTCCTGGGAATGGCATGTCCCCTCATGTATTTTATGCAGAACTCAGAGAGAGTCTTCTCATTACCCTGAGCTTCTATGCAAGCCGTTTGATGTGTGTCTGCCACAGGTAAGAAAAATTCTTTGTGGCAACTTGTAAAACAGAAGGGTGGTGTACTGGTTGGTGAGCTGCCATGGACTTAAGCCCCCTGAGGACTACCCTAGACTCCCTGACCCTTTCTTTGGGACCCTGGGACCTCCCCATGATCTGACACCTAAATGGTTCTTGCTTCATGGCAGTGGGCCTCAGGACCCCAACCAAGATTGGTTTTCTTTCTCTTAACCAGACCAGCGTAGCTTTTCTGGTGCCCCTCTCCTCCTATCCCCATCCTAACTACCTCAAAACAAATCTGGTACCCATGGGACTGCAGAGAATGCAGGAAAAGAAATGGAAAATATACCCTCAGGCCCTAACATTCCTAATCTCACACTTGTCCCCAATCCTCCCCTCCAAGCTCCCCCTCACTCAAGCCTTTAGGCTGCTCTGGAGCTGACAGGCACCTAACCAGGCACTTCCTTCTCTGCTTCTTCCTCTCACCCAGCCTTCCAGAACTTTTGCTGGTCTAATCACTGTTAAGAGAAACCCTCCCCACTGAGGGGTCCTCATGGCAGCAGTGTTAGTAAATCCCTCACCCTGACTTCTGTCTGCCAGGCAGCTATCCAGGTGAACCTGCCTCATCAGTGAGAACCTGTGCTCCTGCTTCATGCCCACACCCAGGCCAGTCTGACCATTGGCCATGGGGAGAGGTGGCTAGGTTGGTGCAAGTCATATTTAATAAATGACTTGGATATAGAATATACAGAAAATTCTTACATTCAATAATAAAAGACAAATAATCCTATAAACAATGGGCAGCAATCTGAATATGTATTTCTACAAATAAGATATGCAAGTGTTCACTAAATTCATAAAACAAATTTTAGCCTAAAGGGAATCAAAATCTCAGTGAGATCTCAATCCTACTAGGATAGGTATAATAATTTTTTAAAAATGTACATAAATACAAAAGTGAACAAGAATGTAGAGAAATTGGAACCCTTATACACTACTGGTGTAAGTGAAAAATAGTGCAACAACTTTGTGTAGCAATCTGGCAGTTCCTCAAAAAGGTAAATATCAAGTTACCCTGTCACCCAGCAGCTCTATTCCTAGGTTATATACCAAAGAGAAATGAATACATATTTCCATACAAAAACCTGTACATGAACATTCATTGAAGTATTTTTCATATTTGCCCACAAGTGGGAACAACCCAAATTTCCCTCAACTGATGAATGGATAAATTAATGTTATATAACCATAAAATGGAATATTATTTGGCAATATAAAAATGAAGTTAGCAAATGATGCTGGGAAAACTGGATAGCCACATGCAAAAGAATGAAGGTGGACCCCTCCTTCACACCATATACAAAGATGAGCTAAAAATGGATTAAATAACTAATTATAAGAGCTAAATTCTCCTAGAAGAAACCAGGAACATGTGTTAAGTAGTAGTTTATTAGACTTTAAAAGCAACAAAAGAAAAAAAATAGATAAGTGGGGCTTAATTTTTTTTTTAAAGTTTGTACATCAAAGAATTTTATCAAGAAAATAAAAAGACAACTTACAGAATGGGAGAAAATATTTGAAAATCATATATCTGATAAAGGCTTAATACCCAGAATATATAAAGAACTCCTACAACTTAACAAGAAATACACAAACAACCCAGTTTAAAAGTAGACAGAAGATTTAAATAGAGATAGAGTCAAGGTGGCATTGGTTTAAGTGGACACTCACTATCTCTCTCTTGAAAAAGATGGCTGAGTGGGAACAAGATCCTGCCCAAGTGAGCTGTTCTGGGAGCCCATGGAGTGGGAGACTTTGGGGCATCAATCTGGAAGGAGCTGGACAGAGAGAAGGTTGCTCAAGATAAAACTGTGAGTTTTTAGCCCTGCAGCTGGAAACCACAGATAGCTAAGCTCCACCCTCAGGTCAAAGAGCCAGGGTGAACCCAGACTCTGGCTGGCCACCCAGACAGAGGGAGCATTCTCTGAGAGTTACAAGGTTCTGGTAAAGGTTGGAGCCAGTTTCCTTTCTTTGGCTTTATTCGCCTGGACTCCCTTTGAGCTTTGGGAAGCACACCAGCTGGGTTGAGGTGGCACCAGGCAGAGGAGAGGCAAATCTGCTGAGGAAGCCTGATTTACCTAACTGCCCTGGGATAGAAAACTTGGCCTGTGAGAGGACAGAGTCAGGCAATTGATCAGTTCCATGCTGAAAACTAGCGAAATTTCAACTTCTCTAAGGGAGCCAGGCAGTTGGAAGCACTTAATAAGTTTCCAAGAGCCTATTTAGTGCCCCCTGGGAGGAGGGGGTGTTCAAGAAGAGTGATGAAAATCAGTTTTGTGCTGTGAATTTGGTCACCAGGGTCCCATATGAATTTCAAAAGAGAACTCAACCTGACCAGGAGAGGGGAGGGAGGAACTGCTCATACAGCCTGTTGAATCCTGCTGCCCTAGGAGGCTGAAGCCTGCCTGAGGGAAAGTGACTGGATAGTTTCTGAAGAGCTACCTGACCAATGAGAAATTTATCTCAGTGGAGGAGTTTCTCCCATGAATATAAAAGGTCCCTAGTTCAATTTCTGACTCTTCCTAGAGTAGTGATCCACAGGGATATCAAACATCCAGCTGATAATTTAGGACCTTGTTTTTGTGTTAGCTTCTCTTAGGTCACTTATTTTTCCTAAAAAAAAGGGTTACTTTTAAATTTTTAACTTAGTTTACTCACTAAAATCCACCTCAAAACCTGCAGAGAGAAGGCTGCAGGGTAATTGATTGATGAATACTGACATCCTGAGATGCTCCACAGGGGCCTAAGAAGGAAAGCTGTCCTTCCTTAGTTTTTGTTTGAGTGCTTGCTTGTGTGTGTGTTTGGTTTTTTGTTTGTTTCTTTCTTGTTTTTCTTTCCTCTTTCCTTCCATGACTTATGTTATTAAAATTAGGAGCTGCTAGCTTGTATCTTCTTTGCTGTACTTATTCTTCACTGATTTCCCATTTTCTGTGTATACTGATTTTGTCCATCAATACTAACTCTTTTCCTTCTTTCATATTTCTATCGTCTGCTTTCTGTTGTGGTCCTTACATTCCACCTTCCTTTATTTAGTCCTCAATTTTTCTGGTTTTATTTTTATTTTGTCTATTCTGTTTTCTTTCTTATTACCTTTTTTCTTTTTTTCCTTTCCTTTCTCTTTCTTTCTTTCCTCATCATGCCAGCCTTTTAAATGATTCTATTTATTTTTCTTTATTCAGTTTCCTATTTCATTGTAGGTACTCCACATTTTTATTCCTATTATTCTACACTGCTTACATGAGTTAACTTTTACAATTATTATTACTATTATCTGCTTTTTTCTTGCCTCCTCTGCTTTCTATGGCCCTAATGTTTTTCCTTCATGAGAACATAGAAAACAGAAAGGAAATAGAAAAGAAGAACAATGTGTCAAAGAGAAAAGAACACATACACAAAACCAGAAGCTAAATAAAATTATAGACTTGACAGAGAAGCTAATCAACTGAATAAACCCATGAAGTTAAAAAGATGACCAGAGGGCAACAGAAAATTACAAACCATACTAAGAAACAGGAAGACATGGCCCAGTCCAATGAACAAACTAAAAACAAGGGAGAGATGTATAACATTGAGAAAATAATCAAATCTGTCCAAACAAATATAATAGACCAACTTAAGGAAGTGAAGGAAGAAATTAAAGATATTAAGAAGACACTGAGAAAACATACCAAAGAAATTACAAACATACATAAAAACATAGCAGACTTTATGGTGATGAAGAGCTCAATCCAAGAAATCAAAAAGACCCTGGAAGCACATAACAGCAGATTTGAACAGGCAAAGGAAAGAATTAACAATGTGGAAGACAGTACATCTGAAATCAAACAGATAGTAGCACAGATAGATAAAAAGATAGGAAAAATCCAGCAGGGACTTAGGGATTTGAATGACAGCACAAAATGCACAAACCTTCACATTATAGGCATCCCAAGGGAGAAGAAAAGGGAAAGGGGACAGAAGGAATGTTGAAGGAAATAATGGCTGAAAACTTTCAACCTTATGGAAGGAGATG
>PVKH010030437.1:0-12488 GCA_004027955.1 Chaetophractus vellerosus
TTTTATTATGCTTTTGGTCATCCTTTCTGATAGGCTTCACATCTACATTCTCCCCCTTTTTCATGCATGTTTATAATTTCTTATAAATAAATAAATAAATAAAGCTATCATTGAAGCATTTGTGCATCAAGCAATGATGTGTATACCTGTTTTTCAAAAATTTTTAGCAGAAATATCAGAAATCTTCCTTCAAATAATGTTGCTATTCTTTTCATATTATATTTTTTCCAAAATGTATTTGAATTTGCTTTAGAGCCAAAGAATAAAAAATATGACTGATGAGAATTAAAAAAAAAAGCCTTGGGTTTAGCAAAATAAGTAATATATATTGTACTTTGAAGTTGTGTAATGAAGACTTGAGAAAAGCTAGATTTCTTATGTACTCACTAAATAATAAAAGTATGGCTAGAATGTTATATATATTTATAGTAGCAACTTGTTTTTCACTCAATAATGTTTAATACTTTAATTATTATTTCAAGAGGAGGAAACTGAGTGTGAATAAGGTTCTATAATTTGTACAAGGCTATGCAGCAAGTTGTGAGCCTGGGTAGTCTGACTGTGAACAATTTATTTAATAAATATGTTATAATTCTAATTAAGTAATACTTACCAGGAAGTCCTATAAACTTGACAATGGGTAGATAACAGATTAGCCACTAAGTTTTTTGGCAGGTAATGAATAAACAAGATGTGTAGTTAGTTACATATCTCAGTTAAATATGACTATTTTTATCATTGTTCTTGATATTAATACCTGAAAGGAATTTCAAATTTTGGGTATGAACGTGATCATCTATTATAAGTTTATTGAGCATTTTTTAATATTTTTATTTTAAAACATTATGACTTTATCAATTAGAATGAAATACCAATGCATTCACTATGCAAAAACCAAGGTTAATATTCAAGATGTAATTAACATAAATATATTTAACCAAAGCAAATAATATTCTACTGTAACAATGTTTACCAATTGAAGAATAGAGGATGAAATAATATTATTTTTTACAGAATAAACAGTTGAATAAATTGTGGCATAAAACATTAAGAAATTTGTCAAGGATCACCCAGCTAGTGGACTGGTGACCCTCATCTCCAAATTTTTGGGATTTATGTTCTGAGCTTTGTCCAACGTGTCTTGTTGTATATGAATCTAGAGCATTCAGACTCATTAAAATGGAAGTCTTTCTGCAAAGATATTTACTACCAAAAAATCACCAGAACATCTCAAAGCTAGTGGATTTCTTAGTAGTATTACTGAGTGCCGAGTTTACATAGTGCTCAAAGACTTTCAATATGTGTTCATCAATTGTAACAAATGTAGCACACTAAAGAACTATGGTGTTATTGTGGAAATGGGAGGGAGTGGGGCATATGGAATCCCCTGTATATTTTTTAAGATTTATTTATTTGCTTTATTTTTATCTGAAAAAGGCTCAGAATTTGTTGTATAAGTCCTAGAATATGAAGGACATAAAGACTGGTGTCTTACTGACACCTGAACAAGCCTAAAATTGAGAAGATAACTAGATCTCTAGTCAAGTATAGCCTATGCTGTTGCTTACCTCTTGTCCCTTTTACAACTATAGAACAGGAGGAGCCAAAGGCAGCTTAGTAGGTAAAGGTGAGCTCATATTTAATATGAGGAATTGCTGGAGCTGCTGAGCATAAACTATTGCCCTCCCTTTTTATACAAATTTCTGAGACAGACTCAAACATAAAATTGTGCTAAGCAGTGCCAGCTGAGAGATGAATTTTTAAATTATTAAATTGGAAGGATTTTAGTCTGGTCTAGGTTTCTAAAATCTGAAATGAATGTTAATAATGAAGAATGGCCCAAAGGCATTGCTAGTTGGTGCTTGGCAGTAATCCCTCAGTGCCAGAAAGGATCATCCCCAGGAGTCATGTCCCATGCTGGGGGGAGGTAATACATTTATGTGTTGAGTTTGTCATAGACAGATTCCACATTTGAGTGACAAGGAGGCTCTCAGGAGGTAACTCTTAGGCACCCTAAATACTAGACTAATTTTCAATTTCAAAAGTAAAGGTTCATAAGTACAGTCATCAATATCAAGGCCCATCAATGGTCCATCTTCCTTCACTACTCACTGCCCCTGTACTCAAGTGATTCTTACTGTCTCATTAGAGAATGTGGTAGAGCTCTTCAGGATGGGAATTCAACACTCTTGGCATTATACTGAGTATCTCGAGTCACCATGACAATGCCCCATGAACACTTGGACTCACTCATATACCTTATAGGTATGCCCCAGGTAAACCTCCAGGCATGCATGCTCCATCACTGACACCCCGTACTAATGATCCTCCCCTGACACAATTGTAACCCTACTGTGATCCAAAAGTTCTTCAAAAATGAAGCCAACAATGTAGCCAAATACAATTAACAAGAAAACGAAATAATAATGATGGTTTTAAAAACAATAAATAAAATACAAAAAAATTTAAAATAATTTTGAAATAATAAAAAAAATAACTTAAAAAAAACAGCAAAGTACCAATTAGGAATGCAACTGGAAAAAGACCTTGACAAAAGGGGGAAAGGGTAAAGACAAATGAGTTTCTATGGCTAAGAGACTTCAAAGTGAGTCAGGAAGTCATTACAGAGGTTAAGCTTATGCACATCTCAGCAGGATCTCAATGACTGCCAAAGTAAATAGTGCCTCAAAAAGCAGGGTTCCTCAGGGCTCTGGAGACATTCAGACACTATAAACAGGTCAGACAGCTCAGGAGTTTGGCACCCTGCTAGTGGGCCTTACTTGGAATGTATGCTCCCCAGTGTGACAGAGTTGGACTCAGTTATGGTTTCTCTACACATGGCTCTTCTGCTCCTTCTATTTGAACCTATAGTTAGTACTACAATTGATAGGAGTATGCCCAAGAGACTTAAATCTTTGGGCTGTCCATGTACCAGTTGGGCCCTGAATCTCAACAGAGTTGCATACCTATTCTCTAGTTCATTGGACTCACTGAGGACAAGTAACAAGGAGATGATGATGGACAAAAACCATCTCAAGGAACAGATAGAGTCCGCAACTGCAAGCCTCATGAGATCTAAGCCCCTTTTCAATTAGAGACAGAGTGGGCATCACCATCCCAGATTCCTCAGGATTGGGGAATGAACAATGGACTAGAATAGATTTACTGTTATCCTACTGTGGACTTATTGTGATTCTAGCAATGGAAGAACATTTATCACTGATATGGAGGCAGTGGCCACTGAAAGTTCTGATGGGAAGGAGAGGGAAAAATAGGTGTAATTTTGGGGCATTTTCAGGACTTGAGAATTGTCCTGAATGATATTGCAATGACAGATATACTATTATACTTCTTGTAATAACTTACAAAATGTGTGGGAGAGAGTATAAACTACGATGTAAACTATAATCCACACTTAGTGGCAATGCTCCAAAATGTGTTCATCAATTGTAACAAATGTAACACACTAATGAAGGATGTATTTAATGTGGGAAAATGTAGGAGGGCTAGGGAGTGGGGCATATGGGAATCCCTTATATTTTTTATGTAACATATATGTAATCTATATTTAAAAAAATCAATATATATATTTTTAAAAGTACACAAAACAGCATATATTTAAAGTGAAAAATTTGAACTCTTTTGACATACATATAAACCTGAAAAAAATCACTGGGACAGTCATGATAGTAAACATTTCCTCCCCTAGTTTTCAAAAGAAACAGTCAGAAATACATAGGGTTCAACCACTGAGGAAATGCACTCCTCATCAGAGAGAATTTTTGCCCATGGGCCAAATTATTTCTAAGACATAGATATCTCCTAACAATATTTTGATCAGGTGAGCCAATAAACCCCTATAGCAAAATTATCTGAGGTGGTATACTGTCATTTGCTACCAAGACTCATAAATAAATATCAAGAATGATAATATCAATAATAAATGCTCAGAAAATTTTCTTGCAGACATTTTATAAGCAAAACCAAAACTAACTTTCAAATTTCTACTCACATTAGGATTTCCAACTTATCAAAATGTGTAACAAAATTTATCACAAGCTACTGCAATGACAGACACAGGCCATTATACATTTTGTCAAAGCCTATAAAATTGTGTGGTACAAAGTGTAAATTATAAAGTAAAATGTAGACCATGGTTAGTAGCAATGTTTAAATATCTGCTCATCAATTGTAATAAATGTACAACACTAATGAAAGATGTTAATTTGGGAAAATGTGGGAGGAGTAGGGGATGGGGTTAATGGGAACCCCCTATATTTTTTATGTAACATTTATATAATCTAAATCTTCTGTAAAAATAAAAAAGTATAGGGAATTCCCACATGTGCCCACCCACACGCACTTTTTCCCCTTTTACTAACATCTTACATTAGTATGGTACATTTGTTACAATGATGAACTAATACTGAAGCATTGCTACTAAACTAACCAAGGTCTATAGCTTACGTTATAGTTTGCACTTTGCACTGTACAGTTTTATAGGCTTTGACAAATGTATAGTGCCATGTATCTGTCCTTGCAGTATCAAACAGAACAGCTCCAATGCCCTATATGTGCCCTGTGTTCCACCTTTTATCGCTCCCTCACCTCTTAAACCCACTGGTAACCACTATCTTTATATCAATGTTACAAGTTCTTCCTTTATCACATGATAATAACTGCAATAACAATATGTCTGCTTTGGTCTGTGGTTACACTCTCCATTCCTGTTGGTTAATACCTCAGTCTTGAGGCATTTGGGATGATGACCACCTTGACTTCTACGATTTGAGAGGGTGCTTAGATATTATGGGGCAATTGGAAGGAACTATTTTGCTTGCAGTTACTCCTTGTTTTTTTAGGCCAGGACTTGTCCATCATCATCATTTTGTTAGTTGTCCTGGGCAAGTCTAAGGAACTGGAGAGTAGGTGTTGACTGGAACTCTGCTGATATTCAAGGCTCAATTGGCATACAAACAGACTGAAGATTTAAGTCTGAGACTAATATCTCATGAGGATACTGATAATTATAGGTTCAAATAAAAGGGGTGAAGAATCATGTGTAGGGAAATTTTAAATGATTCTAACTCTGTTATATTGAGGAAGTAGATTATCATATCTTCAAAACTGAGACCACCAAGAGGTGTTGATTTCATGAGGTTGTATACCATGCTTATAGTTTCTGGAAGTCCCTAGAGCCCTTTGGAGCACTTTTGTTTGGGACTTTGTTTGGTATGGCAGTTAGGGAGATCTCCCTGAGGCCTACATAAGCTTAACCAATGGAGCAAACTCTCACTCACTTTGAAGCCTCTTAGCTGTAAAAACCCTTTTGTATTTAAAGGCTCCCCATTTTGGTTAAGGTCTTTTTCCAGATGCATCACTGATTAACACTTGGTAATAATTCCTCATTGCCAGGGAAGCTCATCCCTGGAAGTCATGTCTCACATTGCTGGGAAGTAGCAAGTTTATTTGCTGAATTTTGGCACATTCGAGTAACAATGTGGGTTTCAGGAGGTAAATCTTAGGCATTAATCATAATTAGGCTATATTTCATTTCTATAGGAATAAGATTCCTATGTACAAGCATTAAAATCGAGGACTTCGCATATTTGCCTGCTTTCATTACATACGGCCTATATTTTCCAGAGATTTTTGCAATTTAATCTGAGGAAGTAGCAGAATTCACCAGGATGGGAATTTAATATTTTGTTGTCCACTGTGTGGATTTTAATCTATTGAGAAAACATACTCATGACCGCACAAATACATTTATACCACATATCCCCCTACTATTGACACCCTGTACTAGTGACATACCTTTGTCATAGATCCTGAAAGAACATTCTTATAATTGTATTCTTAATCACAACCCTTGCCACCCAAAGATTTCCCTGAGTGGTACAAATACCAATTTCATCATCTAGCTTTTCTACTAGCGTCATGGATGTCCCAAACTTTTCCATTTCAAACCTGTTCACACTCACACTTCAGTGCTATTGATTACACTCATTTTGCTGCAACACCATCACCTCCATCAGATATTCGAAATCCCATAATGAGTAGTATATTAGGGAGGAGATTCAAGCAGCAGGGGCAAGGATGTAGGGAGGGTGAGATAGACAAAGATGAAAAGTCAAGATATGGGGACTGTGATCAAGGTCATTGCCATAGCAACAGTGGCTAGATTCCACTGGGAAAGGTGGGAGGCCCATAGATGGCCATCCAGAATTTTCCATGTGACATAAAGTGGAAGAATGTGTATACACTGAGTTGCAGCCACTGTTGGTTGGGGTTATCCCTGTGTGTTTAAATGCCCCCACATCTGGACTTTGTCTTGGTGTGGGTGGAGCAGGTGCTCAGTGGCTTCTCAGAAGGTCTTGGTCTTCAGAGGACAAGGGCATTAAAGTGTACACATTACTTGTTATAACTGGAAGTGGAAAACCAACAGTGTGAGTTGGAACCAACCACTATATAAACACCTTCAATAAGATTTGGAGTAAGAATATGTGGTGTGGAACCAAAAACTATAACCTCCTATTCACAGCACTTTACACTATGTTGAGGAAAGGAGAAATGTTACCTCAGTAATTTACTCTATTGCAGGAATCCATCCTGCAAAATTTTGTGGGGGTCTGTCCAGCAGAGCCTGCGATGGCGCAATGAAATTACTCTGAACACAGAGGTTGGAAGATGTCAGGGGGAGAACAGCTAAAGAAGTTATCCTCCTCAGCTGATTCCCAGCACATCTTTTATTCAGAATTTTTTTCAGTCAAAGTCAGGGTGAATGTGCAGGGGAACAGGCAGGTATCATGCACTTGAGGGGTTGTAAATCGCATCATAAGAATTTCAGGCTGATAATGGGGAAGCAAGATGACATAGGAAATAAAGTGGGAGGTAAGGGAGATGAGCAGGAAAGTTCCTGTTTATGGCATGAACTGATAGTGGTGAATTCTCTGTGCAGGCAGAGAAACAGGCCTCCAAGCTATTTCTTAGATGTAAAGATCAGAGGGTTCCCACACTCTATAAATAATTCTGCTGCATAAAGTATTTTTACTATTCCTCATCAGTTCTAATACATGCTTGAAGTGCCTAATGAGGTAAATGTTGGATAGGGTTTTTGTTGTTGTTGTTGTTTTGTTTTTGGGCGGAGTGTGATGGCTAAATTACATTTAGAAAGTTTTGGTTTGGTGTTCTGCAGAGATGTTGTCTTAGACTGGAGTCTCCAGAAGTAGATCCTGAGAAGACGATTTATTTTACAGTGATTTATTAAAGAGGGACTCCTAGGGGAAATCAATAGGGAGTGGGAGAAGGAGGGCAGAACAAGGAAGAAAGCAAATAAGGGCACACAATCAGGAAAACTCCTAGTCCTCCAGTGAATAATATTTGCTCAAAATAGCATATACATTTTTTTATTTACATATTTTAAAAACAGAAAAAAATGTTTGTAAACCTTAGTACTAATTATAGAACATTGAGTTTGAGACAGATAACTAAGGTCAGGAAGTAAAATTTAGAGGAGGGAGTTGAAGAGAAGTGAAGAGATATCTTTATCCTCATCTTATTAATTGGGAGGTGGTCATAAGATATTCTCTATAATTGAAATAATTATTGAACATGAAATGTTATTACATAGAATTATTGAACATGAAATGTTATTACACAGAATTTTAAGGTTTAATAAAATAGAATCTCAAAATGTAGTTATAATATCATTAGCTATATTAGTCAGCCAAAGGGGTGCCTTTGCAAGATACCAATAAAATGGTTGGTCTTTATAAAGGGTATTTATTTGGGGTAGAAGCTTACAGTCACTAGGCCACAAAGTATACGTTTCTTCTCTCACCAAAGTCCATTGCCACATGGTGGAGCAAGACAGCTGCCGATGTTTGCCAGGGTTCAGGCTTCTGGTGTTCCTCTCTTCCCAGGGCTGCGTTTCTCTCCAGGCTTATCTCCTCAGCTTGCTCCACAATGTCAGCTGTAGACTATCAAGCGAACAGCTCACTTCTCTTCTCCTGGGGCGTTCTCTCCAACATCAGAACTGCTTCTCAAAAACTGCTTCTCAAATATGCTCCCTCTGTCCTTTGCCTTGCCTTTTATATTCTATTCTCCACCCACCAAGGGGTGGGGCTCAATGCCTTACTGACTTGGCCCAGTCAACGCCCTAATCATAACTTAATCATGCCCAAATTAGCAGATTAGTTTACAAACATGATTCAATATCTATTTTTGGAATTCATAATTACATCAAACAGCTACACTAGCTATTAGGGAAATGCAAATAAAAATGACAATCAGGTTTCATCACACACCGCATAGAATGGCCATTATTACAAAAAACAGGAAACAATACGTGCTGGAGAGGATGAGGAGAAATTGGAATGCTCCTTCACTGTTGGTGGGATTGTAAAATGGTGCAACCTCTGTGGAAGACAGTTTGGCGGGTACTCAGGAAGCTAAATATAGAACTGCCATATGATTTAGCAATTCCTCTACTAGGCATTATTCAGAAGAACTGAAAACAGTTAAACAGACATCTGTACACCTATGTTCATAGTAGCATTATTCACAATTGCCAAAAGAGGTAAACAACCAATATCCAGCAATGAATGGATAAACAAAATATGGTATATATACACGGTGGAATACTGTGCTATAGTAAGAAGAGATGAAATTGGGACATATAAGTTAATGATGGAACAATTTAGAAGAAATTATGCTAAGTGAAGTAAGCCAGACATAAAGGGAGAAATATAACATGGTCTCATTAATATGAACTAAATATGAAGAATGAATTCATGGAGCTAAAACCAAAAAAATGGGTTACTAGGAGAAGAGAAGAGGGCTATGAAGGACTACTAATGCTTAACATATATAGAAGTTTTAAATAAGTGGAAATGGATAGAGTTGATGGTAACACATTATAATGAGTAGCAGCTGGTTTATAAATAGGATTGTGGCTGAAAAGGATAGTCTAGGGAAGTAGTGTCAGTTGAAAGCAAGCTAGAGAATAACCTAGGGACTGAATAACACAGTGAACCCAGAGGTGAATGAGAATTTTGTTTGGTGGTACAGATGCAAGTGTGTCCTTCTGTGAGCTAGAATGGATATACATTACTATTGCAGGGTGGTGGGAATGAGAAGAACCATGGGAAAAAAACAATGGGTGTGACCTATGGATTGTGGTTAACAGCAATACTATAATATTCTTGCATCTATGCCAAAGATGTACTGTTTTGATAATGGGAGAGTGTGGAAAAAGTGTGCTAAATGTACGGTTGGTGGTAACAGTCTAATGATATTATCTCATAATCTATAGCAAAAATTGCATGGTATTTGGTGAAGGGGCATTGTATGGGAATTCTACGTAAGTGCACAATTGTTTTGTAAGTTCACAACCTCAGTAATAAAAACACTTTTTTAAAAAATTGGGTGGGTTGGGGGAAAATATACAAAATGTAATATATAGACTATAGTTAGTAGTAATATTTTGATGAGTTTCTTGCTTAGTTTTTAACAAATATTTCACAACAATGCAAGGTATTGGTGGAGGGGTGATGCCATGGACCCCTGTATGATATTATGCATGTTTATTTTATAAGTCCACAACTTTAACTATATACTTATTGTTTATGTATGTACATTTATGAATGATCTGCTTCGATAAAATTTTTTTAAATTTAAATGCAGTTATACTGAAAGGACAAGGAGAGGAAGATGTGTGTGTGTTTATATGGCTGGAAGGGTGTACAAAATGTCAACAGATGGATATATAAACATTCTGAATCAATAATAATAGTATAAGCTGTAGAATTACAAATTTTTTATGACAAATTATTTAATTAAGAATTGATTAAAATTAAAGTTACAATCAGAGACGCAATAATTACTGGAAACTAGAAATATTTTAAAAGCTATCAAATAACACGAGAATTTAGACGACTATGAAGTGATCTAGACATAAAGTCATGTTAAATATATACGAATAAATGTTAGAAAATATTTTTATTACCTTTAAATAAAGGAAATAATATGTTTTGGGGGTAAGGTTTATATTTATTCTCTACTTTATTAGACTAAAATTGATTAGCTTATTTGTAGTAAACTCACCTGTCAGATTCCATATTTTTGTTTGTTATTTAAATTTCAAACTTGGTAATGGCATTGTACAACCTGTTAACAGTGGTGAATTATTAATATTTCAATAGAAAATTATAATTATTTGTAAAAGATAATTGAAATAAAGCTTATTTACCTTTGATATTTAACTCATTTAATATTACTGTTCTCACCTATTAATAAAAATTCAACAAATAAAAACTGTAGACATCCTCTAAGACCTGGGAAAAACCACTGAACTTCTCCCTGTTTCAGTTGTGCTCAAACTGAATAACTAGTGAATACAGCTGAAACACAAGGTGGAAATTCTAATTTTTTCTTTAAAAAAGTAGATTAGAGAAATTAAGGTCCCTAAAACATGAAATAATTTCCAGGCAAAGTGTTCCCTTGGAGATTGGGGCTAGGATTTGTAAAGAATGGCTCTCTGGATCATTGTTTTTGCTGATGAACCATTTAACATAAGCATATATAACTATTTCAAAGCAACAAAATGAGTAAAATTAAATTCTTTCAATACATAACTCACTCTGATGTTTTATGGAAGTGCAGCTGTACACTGTGCAGTGGTAAAATGGAGAAATTGGACTTATTTGATCGCAATTATGGGGTAAGATCAACAGACATTTTGTCTTTGGCAATTGAAAAATGGTCCTAAGTACTGGCCTCATGTTCAGGACCAGACTGTAGGCCCAGGCAGCTTTTGGAATTTGACAGGGTCCTGAGGAAGGGGAGAGAAAAGTCTAAATCAGGGAGTATGTGTGTGCCAGTGGGTACCAGCAGGCACTTAAGTCTGGAAAGGTGACCTGACAGCAGTAAGTGGTGAAGAGCACACATTCTACACTCAATCTGGTGTGAATATGTAACCTGAATCTGTTTTTACCAGTTGAGCATCTCTGGACAAGCATATTAAACTCCTAAATCCCGGACCTCTCATCTGCAAAATGAGAATAATTGAAATACTTATCTCACCATATTACTGTCAGGATTAAATGAGATAATGTAGTAAAATGTTAAGCATAATGATTGGGGGAAATCAGGGGGATGAGATGGAATTTTTTTAAAATTAGTTTAGTTAAATTAGCAAGGGATTGAGCCTGAGTCCCACTTGGTTGAAGACACCTGTTTCTACTGTCTTCCACCTACTCACATAAGCTATTTGCTCTGAGGCAAGTGGTAGGAAAAGCAGTCTTACACGGAAGTCATGCAAACCTCTTTTTATTTTACAGTTCTTTATCTACATAACTTACAAAGTATTTATTTAGTAACGTTTCCTAGATACATGAAGTTTGTGGTTTAAATAATTCTGTTATTTAAAATCCTACTTTACCTGTGGTGCAGCCCATATTCCCTAAGGTACCTAATGGAATGTCTTACATATATCACTACAAAATGTTTAAAAATTGAGGACATGTTGAATGAATGAAGCTAAGATTATCTTCCTAAATGCGAAGTTTAGTATTCCTTAAACTAATATATCAAAGTAGCATTAGAAACAATATTTAGCTATGATATTTATTACATTAATTTCCCAATAATATAATAATGAAAGTGTGCCGACACCGACATAGAAACAACGCAAAAATGTTTATTTATAATCTGACATCTTGGGAATTGACAGAATCCTTAAAGACTAGTTGTGTGTGTGTGTGAACTGAAAGCTCAATATCCACTTGAGAATGTGGTAATGATCCCTGGTGCATTTGATTTCACATTTGAATCTCTACAGTCTTCAGAGATTTATCACCAAAAAATACAATAATTAAATACAGCTATATATCCACAATGACATAGGATTTGTTTCTGAAAAATGAATGAGTTCTTGTGCCAAGAGGTAAGATTTTGACTTTTGTGAATTAACTGTTGTAACAATTTTTATTTACCATTGCAGAACACTTGATTCCAAGGCTGTGTCTTTCTCCAGAAACCATAGTGGGGAATGGAGCAGATGAAATGCAGCAATCAGTTCTTAAGCAAGATTATCTGAGTTGCTGTTTTTCCATAATGTGAGTCATGTGAGTAAACAGTTATATTCAAGTTACCCAGGATTCCTTGTTTATTTATCTCAAAGACAGAAGCTCATACTGTCTTTCAACAATATCTAAACTCAGCACTCAACTCTAATGTTAATAATTTCAAAGCTTTGTGATTCTTGGGGATTTACTGTTAGTAACGATATCTGTAATGATATCTGTAAAAAGCTTAACCAGAAACAAGATACATTGGACAAAGCCTGGCTTTAAAGACAGAAAGCTTGGAGGTGGTCAACCCAGCTGCCAGTTGGGTGATCATGGGTAAATTTCTTAACTTTTCAGGGTACCCTTTTTCAATTGTAATTATTTAGGAAATATTATTTAGTTTCACAGTACTCCATT
>PVKH010030438.1:0-12489 GCA_004027955.1 Chaetophractus vellerosus
AAGTACAGGGGCAGTGTCTGGCAAAGGAGGATGATCCATTGATGGGCCCTTGTTATTGATGACTGGCTTTATGAGTCTTTGCTCTTGAAATTGAAACAGCCTAGTGTTATGGGGTGCCTAAGAGTTGCCTCTTGAAAACCTCCTTGTTCAAATGTGGCCTCTCTCTAAGCCAAATTCAGCATATGAATGCATTACCTTCCTCCCAGAGTGGGGCATGCCTCCTGGTGATGAGTCTCCCTGGCAATGAGGGATAACTAAAGAATGCCAACTGGCAGTATGACTGGAAAAAGACTTTGGAGAAAAGGGGGAAAAGGTAAAGACAAATGAGTTCATCAGGCTACAAGACTTCAAAGTGAGTTGGGAGGTCAACCCAGAGGTAAGACTTATGCAGATCCCAGTAGGACCTCCTAGGCTTCCAATATGGATATCATCCCAAACAGAGGACCTCCTGAAGGCTTTGGAGACTTCCAGGTCCTATATCAGGGTAGATAGCCCCAGAGTTCGGTACTTTACCAGTGGGCCTTAATTTGGAATCCTTGCTACTGAGAGTGACAGAGTCTGACTGAAATATGTCTTCACTCCACACTGTCCATCTGTCTCTTCTATTCAAACCTATATGTGATGCCAGAGTTTTAGGTGTGCTTCCAGAGACCAGATACTACTGGCTGTCCATGTGCCAGCTGGGTCCAGAGGCTCTGTTGACCTGCAACTCCTACTCTACAACTCAATGGACTCATCCAGGACACCTAGAGTTGATATGATGATAGATGATGGCTATCCCCGGGAATGGAGAGAGCCTGCAGCTGCAGGCAGGATAATCTCTTCCATCATACCCATGGGATAATGGCCCCCTCTCACTTGGTGGTGGAGGGGACATCACCATCCTAGACTCCTCAGGATTGGGGGAAGAGCTATGGACTAGAGTGGACTTGTTGGTGTCCTGTTATAGACTTGTGTTCACACAAAGGATGAAATCACAAGATTATGTGGAATCAGGGGCCACTGGATGCTTTGGGGGTAGGGAGAGGGAAGGGTAGTTGTAATATAGGGGCTTTTTGGGGACTTGGTAATTGTCCTGTGTGTCCTTGCAATGGAGGATATAGGCCATTTTATCTCATCATATATCATGCAGAACTGTGTGGAATAGAGGGTGGTCTACAGTCTGAAATATGGTCCATGCTTGGTGGCAAAGCCCCCAAATGTGTATTTCTACTGCAGTTGATGTGCCACACTGATGAAGGATGTATATGTGGGAGGTTTTGGGAGGTATGGAAGGTGGGGCAATGGGTGCCACTAAAATTTCTGTGTAACATTTATTGAATTGATGTATCCTAAAAAAAAATGATTAAAAATTAAAAAAAAAACTTGTTAATGGGCATTTTCATGGACTCACAAGTAAAAGTGTTTGATACTTCTCCAGTGAGTGTTGGCAGTGTCACCTAATTTATCTGTACAGGGATTGTTAAAATAAACATAAGAGAAGAAGGTAAAAATCAGTTCTGAAATGAGTAAGTATGAGTAAAGATCTTATAATTAATTTATAATTAATTTAACATCTAAAACCTCCAATCAGGTGAAATCCTTTCTTGTGAATCTTGCATTAATTAATGAGAATGAAACAAATTTTCATGTGATTTAGAAGCAACTTTTAACAGAAAAATTCTTCCTAATCCATAAATTCAGGAGACAATTTGATGATATAGATAAGGGAGTTAAAATTAATATATTGTATATTTGCTGGACTTTTGGAGGTACAGCTCTTCCCTTCATCAATAATTCAGTAATACTAAGAAAAGCTTTTATGGAGATTAAAAAGCCAATATCAATTTATTTCATAATAGTTGACCTTATGGTTTAAGCCAAAGGAGTGATTAATGGAGATTTCCTAGGTCAATCCCATCTCAGTAAGTTCTGCTTGCTCCTTGCAATATCACCATGAATGAATTTTTCTTCACAGCATTGAAATCATTTTTTAATCATCCTTAAGTGTACTTCCAAATAACATGTGTAAAATTTGGAGAAATGATAATTTACAAAACAAATTTTGTTATTGATCTCTCGATAAATTTTTACCAGTGGGTTTCCAATATGCCATCCTAATAATACAATAATTTTGACATAAGAAACAGAAAGGAACATGACTTCTTTGTCCTTCATTTTCAACAAAATTAGAATTATATCCCTGATAATTATTCAATGTAATTGTTTGTAAAAATATATAATCCTCCATTTAATATGTCAAATTGTGTTTTGTGTGTTTTGAAACTGTTTAGGATTTCTGTAATTTCCTGAAAAAATTAAATCTATTGTCATTTTCTAATGTGCATCATATCTCTGGAGTATAAAGGTCTCTTTTTATAATTCTACTAATTTGCACAAAATATTTATATGTTTATTTACTGTTATATATTTGAAAGTCCTTTCTTATTAAACTATTTCTTATAAACATCATAATACTGGGTCTTACTTATTAATAGTGTTAATTACTGTGCTTATTAACTGGAATGCTTAGTCTTCCTAATTCAAAAATCATTATTTATGTGTTATATTCAATTTATTTCACATTTTTGAAATTTTTATTCTTTCCTTGCTTCATTTTGATTAATAAAAGTTTTAATTAATAAAAAAAAATCACATTGCCCAGGAACCTAGGAAAGTAGATAATGAAGATTAAGAAAAAAAACTTGAAAAAAGCAAACATACTTGCAGCAGAATATGAACCTATAAAAATCATAAAATTCAAACTCTAACAATATAAAAATGTAGAAAAGAAGGGAAAACCCAGCTTTAAAATTACAGGATTTTTTAAAAAATGAGCATCACTGTAAATCCTTTATTCATTAAGTAGTTGATTAAAGAATGTCATGAACCACTTTATGCAACTAAATTTTATATTTTATTTGAAATAGACAATTTACTTGAAATGCAAAATGTTCCAAAACTATTCAAAAAAGAGATTTGAATAGTACCAAAGCAATTAATAAAATTGAATTATTAACTAAAATTCATTGCTCAAATTCTAGGAGTAACATCGTTTCAGTGGCAAAAGATTCAAAATTTTCAAGGAAGAAAGAAATACAAACCTTTGAAAGTCTTTTAGATATAAAAAAAAAAATGAGGGAAAATGAACACATTTTAAGTAGTTAACACAATCATGAATCCAACCTGGCATGAACATTACTGAGAACGAAAACTCCATACTGATATGTCTAAAATATATTAGCAAACAGAATCTAACAATGCATAAAACAACAAAGATATAAATAAATTACAATGTAAAAGCATTAAAAGCCGTGGGTGTCAGGAGATGAAGTAGTTTTCAGAATCAAACTCAGATATGACACAGATTGGTAATCTCAACAGAGATAGAAATAATAATGAATATTAAAATTGAAATATTAGAAATGAAAAATATCAGGTAGAGAAGAATGCCTTCGAATAGCTCAGAAGTAGAGTTATCATAGTTGAAGAAAGAATCTAAATTTTAAGACAGACAATACAAATTATGCACACTGGAACACATAAAAAAAAAAAAAGAGAGAGAGAGAAAATTTCAAAGAAAAAAAGTCCAAAAATGAGGGTATATCTCAACTGTGTTAGGCCAAAACCCAGAAGAAGATAGAAAGAAAAAAGACTAAAAATAATATTTGAAGAATAATTGATGAGGATTTTCCAAAATTCATGACAAACACCAAAACCACAAAAATAACAAGCTTAAAGAACACCGTCCAAGTCAATATTAAACAAACCCAACAGTCATAAGCATATTATATTCAAAATTCTGTAACAACAAGGAGAAAATCAGAAAGGAAGCTATAGAAAAAATAAATATTAGCATGTATATAAAATTTCTAGGGCTGCCTTAACAAAGTGCCATAAACTCAATGGTTTACATCAACAGCAATTTACTGTCTCTCAATTTTGCAGGCTAGAAGCCTGAAGTCAAGGTGTAGTCAGGGCTAGGTTTCCTCTGAATTCTATAGGGTTCTTGTGAGATCTTGTTGGCAATCTGTGGTATGATTCAATCTGGGCCTTCACCACATGCTCTCTTTTCTCTGTCTCCTACATATTGTGTTCAAATTTCCTCTCCTTATAAGAACATTAATTATTTTAGAATATGACCCACTAAGTCAAGTAGGCAGCATGTCAGCTAATAACATCTCCAAAGATCCTATTTGCAAATAGCATCACATTCTCAGGGGTAGGGATTGGATTTTAACTTGTCTTGGGAGAACACAAATCATTCTGTAAAACCAAAAGTAGACTTACTGGTATTCTATTATAGACTTATTGTGATTCTTGGAATGTAGGAAATTTTATGATTGATGTAGAGGCAGTGGTCACTGGAGGTTGTGAGGGCAGGGAGAGGGAAAAATAGCGTAATATGGGGACATTTTCAGGAATAGGGAATTGTCCTGGATGACATTGTAATGACACCTACAGGCCATTAGATATCGCTGTAACTTACAGAATTGTGTGTGAGAGAGTGTAACCTACAATGTAAACTATAACCCATGCTTAGTGGCAATGCCCAAAAATGTGTTCATCAATTGAAATGAACATACCTCACTAATGAAGGACATTGTTAATGTGGGAAAATGTGGGAGGTATGGGGAGTAGGGCACATGGGAATCCTCTATATTTTGTATGTAACATTTATATAATCTAACTATGTTTAAAAAATTTATTTAAAAAAAAAGAATTAAATGCTAAAATAAATAAATACCATGGCTGCTCAGTCTTCTATCAGGCTAATGATTTTCATAATGGCATCCTTTATTATTCAGGAGAACCTACTGTGCCCGTTTATTAGTTTCCTTTTAATGTTGTTTCTATCTTGCTTTCAAGACACATGATTTACATAAAATCCCTTGAAATAAATGGTCACAAATTAAAAACAAACAAACACATAAGTCAGAAAACAATTCAGTGACATTTTTAAAATTCTAAAAGAAAAAAGAAGTCAACTCCCGTTTTTTTTAATCCAGTGAAAATAATATTTAAAATGAAAGAAGAAATAAATAGCTTTTACACAAACAAAACTAATGGAAGGAATTTATTTCCATCAAATCTCCTTTATGAGAAATGTTTAAGGATTTCTTCAAATAGAATAAAATAGCATATCAAACTGAAAACTGGATAGACACAAAGAAATAAAGAGTACTGGAAATGAAATAAATGAAGGTTAAATGGAAAACATGTTTTCCTATTTTAATTGTTTGATGTACAATAGATGGTCTAAAACAAAAAAAAAATTGTTGTAATATATTGTGTGTCTATAGCATCCATAAAAGTAGAGTAAAACATAATTGTCACAAGTGATGGAGAGAAATATTGTAAATATACTTATAAAAAGTCCTTAAAAATGGATCAAATGAAATTGTATAACATTATTTTAAGGTGGACACTAAATAATTAAAGATATATATTGAAAAGTCTAACAATCCACTAAATCTTTAAAATTATGTATATGTATTTAGCTAATAAAGACAATGAATTTGAATTAAATATTTTCAATTCACACAAGAGAAGACGTAAAAAGAGGAAAATGAAACATAGAACAGATGGAACAAATTATAAATAGCTAAAATATTTCAAATTTTAATCGACTCTTATCAAAACTAACATTATATATGAGTAACCTAAACATACCAGTTGTAAAATAGAGATGGTTAGATTGGGATTGAGCAATTCCTAAATATATACTACATACAATACTTCCACTTTAGATGTAATGACAGAGGTATGTTAAAATTAAAATGATATGGAATGTTATAGCATGCACAGTGCAACCAACTGAAACATGGAAAAGCCCTATTATTTTTATAACAAAGTAGATTTAGAACATGAAATGTTATTAGAGATAAGGAGGGACAGTTTGTACTAATGTTATTAGCAGTAACATTAATATTACCATATTAATATTAATTAGATATTAATACTAATATGTCACTAAGAATAGAAAACAATCCTAAATATGCTTACTTAGCAAAAATTCATCAATATATGTGAGGAAAAACTGATATAATTTAAAAATAAGTAGACAAATCAACAAATACCATTGGAGACTTCAACATCCATAGCTCAAAAATTAGCAGAAAATAAATAAAGATGTAGAAAACTTTAAAACTGTCATAAATTGGATGTAACTGATATTTATGTAGTCCACTCAACAGTATGAAACATTCATAAAAGTAAGCCATAAAAGAAACCCAACAATTTTTTAAAAAATCATATAGTGTTTAAATGTAGATTGTAAAGTAATTAAAATAGAAGTCAATAACAGAAAGATAATAAACCCCACTCACTTCAAATTTACAAATTAACAATAAACTTCTAAATAATATGTCAGTGAAAAAAAGTTTCAGTGTAAGTTTTAAAATATTTTGAAAAGGTTAAATTGAAAATGTACCATTTAAAAATGTGTTGGTTGCTGACACAGCAGTGCTTACAGGGCAATTCAAAGCATAATTTTTTTATAGTAAAAAAAAGAAAGAAAGTTCTCAAATTATTAATAACATTCTCCACCCAAGAACTAGAAAGAGAAGAGCAAATGAATCCAAAAAGAAACAATGTAGGAAATAATTAAAGCACAGATATAAATGAAATAAAAAGCAAATAAAGAAGGAAAAATTTAATGAAAAAAACCTAGTGCTTTCAATGATCAAATAAAGTAATAAATTTCTGGCTAAACTGTCCAACAAAAAAAGAGAGAACACTCAATTACCTATATAAGAAGAAACATCATCAAAAATATATCACTAAAATATCACAGGAATTGTTCTCATGACAAGGGAATAATACAAACTTTATGTCATAAATTTGACATCCTTGATGAAATGGAACTATTCCTTTCAGAACACAAACTGTGAAAACTCACTGAAGAAGAAAGATAAAACATTGAGAGTTCTACAGCTAGTAAAGAAATTAAATAGATAAGTCAAAATTTTCAAAAGCAAAAACTGAAAACTAAAAATTATAATGTCTTCATTGAAAAATTTTATCAAATATTTAAAGAAGAAATAATATCAATTCTGTCAACCTCTTCCAGAAAACAGAGGAAGACCTTCAGACTCTTATGAGGCCAGCAATATTTTTGTGCCAAAACCAGAACAAGACATTATGCAAAAAATAACTAAAATTATTCTGTCTCATGATAATAATCACAAAAATATTCAGCAAAATATCAGCAAGTTCAATTTATCAATATCTTAAAAGTATAATATGTCATGATCAATTGGAGATCATACCAAGAGTGCAAGGCTGCTTTAATATTTGAGGCTCAGTCAATGTAAATTACCAAATTAGCAGACTAAAGAAGAAAAATCATTTAATTATCTCAATAGATGTAGAAAAGTGATTTGACAAAATTCAGCATTTACATATATATAATATAAAATTCTCATTAAAACAAGGAGTAGAATGGCACTTCATTTACCTTATAAATAAAGTTCTAATTAATTTCATCCTTAAAAGCAAAACATAGCATTCTTTTCCCCTAAGATCACAAAGAAGCAAGTTCTGTCAGCATTTTATTCACCATAGTACTGAAAGTCCTATCAATATTGACTCATTTTAAGAATATTTAGAAAGTAAAATAGATACAGAACTATATGAATGCATGCATCAGAATGAGTTAATATAGATAGACATAGATTTCCTAACTCTATCCACTAAGGATGACTGAAATAGGTACAGCCTAAAAAGAACAAGCACACCAGTTTTCAGATCTTTGTTTCAAAATAGCATTCTCAAATAAAAGGAAACAGGACCTGGCATTTGACAAAATCCAGCATCCTTTCTTGATAAAAAACACTCCAAGAGATAGAACTCTAAGGAAACTTTCTCAACATGATAAAAAGCATGTATTAAAAAACCCACAGCTAATATTGTACTCAGTTGTGAAAGATTTCCCTTTGATCAGGAACAAGACTAGGATACCCACTGTTAACACTGTTGTTCAATATAATGCTAAAGGTTCTAGCCAGACCAATCAGGCAAGAAAAAGAAATAAAAGGCAGCCAAATTGTAAGTAAGAAAGAAAACTTTCACTATTCACATGTGATGTGACCCTGTATCTAGAAAATCTGAAGAAACTAGAGCTAGCAAACAAATTCAGTAGAGTGAAAGGATACAAGATTAATATGCAAAACTCAGTAGTGTTTCTTTACATTAGTAATGAGCAATCTGAGAAGGAAGTCAAGAAAAAAATCCATTTACATGAGCAGCAAAAAGAATCAAATATTTAGAATTTAACTTAACCAAGGACATAAAGCATTGTATTAAGAAAACTACAATATGTTACTAAAGGAAACCAAAGAAGACCTAAGTAAATGGAGAAACATTCCATCTTCATGAATGGGGAGACTAAACATCCTTAAGATGTAAACTCTACACAAATGGATATACAGTTTCAATGCAATCACAATAAAATTTCCAACTGCTTTTTTAAAAGAAAAGGAAAACACAATTATCAAATTTATTTGGAAGGGTAAGGAGTCCCAAATAGCCAGACACATATTATAAAGGAAAAGCAAAGTTAGAACACTCTTACTTCCTAACTTTAAATCATTTTACCTAGCTACAGTAGTAAAAATAGTGTGGTACTGCCAAAACAATAGACATACAGACCAATGGTACCAAATTGATGGCTCAGAAACAGACCTCACATCTATGGTCAAGTGATTTTCCTTTATATTATGTCTGGCAAGACTTTCTTTTTAAAAAAACTTTTTAACTAAAATATACTTTAGATTACATAATTGATACAAAAAAATATAGAGGATTCCCATATGCCCCAGTCCCCAAATATAAGGAATTCCCATATTCCCTACTCCCTCCCCCTCTCACACCTTCCCACATTAACAACTTTCTTTATTATTGTGATAAATTTGTTACAATTGATGAACACATTGAAACATTGTCAACTATGTGTGGATTATAGTTTACAATCTGTCCCACACAATATTGTAAGTTATGACAAAATATGTAATGGGCTGTATCCATCATTTGAACATCAGTCAGATAATTCCAATGTCCCCAAAATGTCCCCATATTAGATTTGTTTTTCCCTCTCTACTCTCAGAACCTCTAGTGGCTTCGGCCTCCACATCAATGATAAAATTGCTAGAATAACAATAAGTCTATATCATAACAACCTTAAGTCTAATCTATATTTTATTCCCCAATCCTAAGGATTCTGGGATGGTGATGCCCACTCCATCTCTACTTGTGAGGGGGCTTAGATCCAATGAGGATGATGGATGGGACTCTCTTGCATGCAGTCACAGACTCTATTCCTTGTGATGGTAGTTGTCCATCATCATCTCCTTGATAGTTGTCCTGGGTGCGTCCAATAAACTGTACAGTAGGTATTGCAACTTTGTTGAGATTCAGGGCACAAGTGACACATAGGTAGCCCAAAGATTTAAGTCTCTTTGATATACACTATCAAGTCCAGTACTAAGTAAAGGTTCAAAATAGAAGGGGCAGAAGAGCTGTTTGTAGAGAAACCACAACTAAGTCCAACTCTGCCACACTGGGGAGCATAAATTCCAAAGTAGGGCCCACTGGTAGGGTGTCAATCTCCTGATCTGTCTGCCCTGCCTCTAGTGTCTGGATGTCTTTAGGACCCCCAGGAGTCCCAGTATTTGAGAAAATATTTACTGTGGCAGGCAATGAGATCCTGTTGAGACATGCATAATTGTAACTTCTGGAATGATCTCCAGACACACCTGGAAATCTCTTAGCCATATAAACTCACTTGTATTTACCATTTCCCCCTTTGGTCAAGGTCGTTTCCCAGGTACATTGTTAGTTGATGCTTGTTAATAATCCCTTGGTGCCAGGAAGACTCATCCCCAGGAATCATATCCCATGCTGGGGCAAAGGTAATGCATTTATATGCTTAGTTTGGCTGAAAGAGAGGTCACATTACAGCAACAAAGAGGATTTCAGGAGGTAACTCTTAGGCAACATATAATACTAGACTAAGTTTCAATTTCAAAAAAAAATTGTTCATAAGTACAGTCATCAATAACCAGGGCCCATCACAATTGTACACATTCCTTCACTAAGCCCTGCTCCTCCTATTCCCAGGGAATTCTTGCTGTCCCATTACAGAACGTGTCAGATCTCCCCAGGATGGAAATTTGATAACTTTTAGTTATTGTGTGGATCTCCACCCACTGTGCCAATGCCCCATGAAAAAATGGATTCATTTGAATGCCTCAGCAATATGCTCCAGGTAACCTCCTCCCATGCATACCCCATCACTGACACCCTGCAAACATGATTCTACCCTGCCAGAGTTCTGACCCTTCTGTGATCCAGAACTCTTTCAAAAATGAAATGAATGAAATAACCAAATAAAATTAGTAAGAAGATGAAATAATGACAGTCTTAAAAATAAGAAATAAAATAAAGTTGAACATTTTGAAATAAAAAATATTTTTGACATAGTGTCTTTCATCACTGTCAGATCTGTTGTCTTGTATGTACAGTGACTTTTTTTCATATATTCCTCAAGTGTCTTACTTTTTTTCATTTTAGCTTCAGAGATATTTAGGTTACAGAAAAGTCATGTACAGAATATATGGCATACAATCCTCTCCCTTTTCCCTTCTACCCTATTAATTACATTTTGTATTTGGATGGTACATTTGTTACAATTGATGTACAAATATTGAAGCATTGCATCCAACCAAGTCAATGACTTACATCATGGTTTATAATTTGAACATACACTTTTATAAATTTTTATGAGCATAGATCATTCTCCAGGATAGATCACACTCTAGGCCACAGGACAACTCTCAATGAATTCAGAAAGACTGAAATCATATGAAGTAATTTCTCTGACAACAATGGAATGAAGCTGGAAATCATTAAGAGAGAGAGAACAAGATTAAGCACTAAGGTATGAAATTTAAACAATACACTCTTAGACAATCAGTGGGTCAAGGAGGAAATTGCAACTAAATCAGCAACTACCTTTAAACAAATGAAAATGATAACACAACATACCAAAACCTATGTGATGCAGGAAAAGCAGTTCTAAGATGGAAAGTCATAGACATAAATGCCTATATTAAAAAAGTAGAAAGAGCTAAAGTCAAAGACCAAACTGCACACCTGGAGAAATTAGGAAAAGAACAAAAACAAACTAATTCCAAATCAAGTAGAAAGAAAGAAATAACAAAGATTAGAGCAGAGCTAAATGAATAGGGAAATAAGAAAGCAAGCCAGGGGGACATTCTGGGCCCTGGGAAGGTGGGGTGGGGAGAGATGGGGTGGATCAAACAGGGGGCTTTTAGTGGCCTGTTGAAGTGTTTTTCATTGACTTGCAGTGGTGGACACAGGACAGGGTGATAGTCATCAAAATTTATAAAAGAGTACAATCTAAACTGTGGACTTTGATGTGGACCAATTACAATGTTTGGGAAATATGTTTCACTATCTGTATGTCAGTTATATTGGTGCTGCCATCCACATACAATAAGGTTTTGGTATGGAGGGGGAATGGAGGAGGAAGTTGAGTATATGAGATTGTCTTGTATTCTGTGTGTGACTCTGATGTGACCTAAAACTTCTTGGAATATTAAATGAAAAATGGTGGGATGATTGGGAGTGAGAAGAGGAAGGTGCCAAGTCTGGGCACCAGATATTGCACAGACAATGCAAAATCAGAAAATAAGTTATATATATTTTTTTTCACATTTTTTGAATAACCCAATCCTTTAATAATATCTTATTTTCTTTTTAAATTTAAATTATTTTTTAATTTTTATTTTTTAAATTCTCATATATTTTAACTTTTACATTTTAATATGATTATTATTTCATTTTCCTATTCATTGCAATTGGCTATTGTTATGGCTTCACCTCTGAAGAGGCCATGGATCAGAGAAGGGTCACAAGAGGGATGGGATGGGGTCATTGGTGAGGGGTGTCAGGGTTGGGGGTGCATGGGAGGAAGTCCACCTGAACATACATAAAAGCTATGCATAATTGTTCAAATGCTCACAAGGCATGGTCACAGGGTGAAAGAAATACTCAATAAATGTGAGAAAACTGAATGCCTATCTTGGAGAGCTCTGCCATATATTTCAGGAGAGTGGTGGCAGCCCACCAGTTGCAGAAGCAGTGTCTGGCAAGGGAAGTTGATGGGCCCTTGTTATTGATGACTAGCCTAATGAGTCTTTGCTTTTGAAATTGAAACTGCCTAGTGTCATGGGGTGCCTAAGAGTTGCCTCTTCAAAACCTCCTTGTTGCTCAAATGTGGCCTCTCTCTAAGCCAAACTCAGCATATAAATGCATTACCTTCCTCCTAGCATGGGACATGACTCCCAGGGATGAGCCTCCCTGGCAATGAGGGATTACTAACAAATGCCAATGGGCAGTACAACTGGAAAAAGACTTTGAATAAAAGGGGGAAATGGTAAAGATAAATGAGATCACAGGGCTAAGAGACTTCAAAGTGAGTTGGGA
>PVKH010030439.1:0-12489 GCA_004027955.1 Chaetophractus vellerosus
CTATCAGTGTATAAATTAAAAGGTTGGTCGCAAAGCTGGGAAAAGACCTGTAGTACTGCATAAAGTTCTACCAATTGGGCGGAGGTATAGGGAGAGGATATGGAGAATGTTTGGCCCTGGATAACATACGCCGCAGTTCCATTAGCTGAACCATCAGTAAAGACTAAGATAGCTGAGTCTATTGGCTCAGCCTTTGTAACTTTGGGAAAAATGAATTGATGAATTTTAGCAAACTGGATTAACGGGTCGCTTGGGTAGTGATTAGTAATGGCGCCCAGAAAAGAGGAACACGCAATAGCCCAATCATCATTGGATTGAAATAGCCAATGTATTTTATCCTGAGTGTAGGGGACAACAAGTGAATCGGGAGCTTTTGGAAATCATTGAGTGTTCGTAAATGGGAAGTTCGCAATTGAATGCGGGGTGTTAAAACTTGTTGATGTCAAAGCTCGAATCCTAAATAGGAGAAAGGGTCTGAAGTTTGAATAGTAAACAGGTTGACCATGCCCACTGGTAGTGGGAGTTAGCAATTAACTGGGGCAACCTCCAGGTGACAAATAAAGGAGAGCTTTTTTCCTGGCTGCCAAGGACAAGTATAACTTAGAACTAACTTGGTTTCATCCAGGATTTAGTTCAGTTTCTTTAAAGAAAACCTCTATGTTTTCAGGTCTGGCGTTAAAAACCTGTTGTACTTGATTTGTATTCATGGGGGCAGAGAAAGAAAGAGTTTGGCTCTTGATTTCTGCCTTGTCTTCTCGCTCTCACCCTCTGTACTTACTTACTCCAAGATTGGATTTGTTTGTATTTAAATCAGTAGATTAACTCTGCAGCCTTGCCCTGGACATATTCTGGGCTGTAACTTCCTCCTTGGTATTTCATCTGTCATCACATTTCCATCAAAAGTACTATCAGTAAAAGTGACAATGTCAAGCTTTACCCTGAAGAATATCAAATCAGTAAACGGTGTGACTTACTTGAAAAGCTTTAACTATGGAGGAAAAGTTCTTAGAAATGGAAAGTGCCTAAGTACGGTTGGTTGGTTTTGAGGACAATACTTTAAAAAGATAGGAAAAAAATAGAACAGAAAATTGTCAAACTTATAAAATAAAGCCATATGTGTCTCCTAAAGCTATCAACTTCTTTGAATGCTATTGTTCTTACCTTAAAATACCTTAAATTATCTTCTCATGCCTGGATTCCTTCAACAGCTAATTAGTGCCATTGACTCTAGAGTTTCCTTCTAGTCTTAACATTGCAAATTTGTGATATTTCTAAACTTGACCTTAATTCAGCTATTCAGCAAACACTCTAAGCACTTGTTTCTTTCCCTCAAGGAGCTTACATTTTAGTGATAATGGTGGATAATGATCAGACAAATAAGAAACAAGTAGACAAATATTTGGTCTTAAATAAAATGACTCAATGTTTCATGACCACACTTATTACCCCCATATATTCATATATATGAAATTTCAAACAAAATCCTGAAAGTGTTTTTTACATTAATGTATTTATTTGTAAAGTTTATTCATGAGTACAAATACTTGAGAATAGTTTAAAACTAAAGAATAAAATAAAGGGTGATATCTCAAAATGCTCAAGATTGAAGAATGAACAAATACATGAGGGGAATGCAACTATGGACTAAGGTAGAATTATTACTATTCTAGCAATGGAAGAATTTGTATCATTGATATAAAGGCAGTGGCCACCAGAGGTTCTCAAGGGAAGAAGAGGGAAGAATAGGTGTAATATGGGGCATTTTGGGGACATTGGCATTGTCCTGCATGACATTGTAATGACGGATTCAGGCCATTATACATTTTGTCAAAACCTTTAAAATTGTGCAGTGCAAAACATAACCGTGGTTAGTAGCAATGATTTAGAATGTGTCAATTGTAACAAATGTACCACACTAATGAAAGATGTTGTTAGTGGGGGAAAGTGGGGGAGGGGGAGGATTCGGGGTATATGGGAATCCCCTATATTTTCGATGTAATGTTTATGTAATCTAAAGCTTCTTTAAAAATAAAAAAATTAAAAAATAATAAAGGGTGACAAAATATTGAATATAAATATACACTTTAATAATATTATATTTCAGTAATTAAAATAATGTAGTACCTCTACCAAACCAACATTCTTATCAATGGAAAAAAAATAGCAAGTGCAGAAACATATTAAATGTTTTATATATTATAAGGTAAAATTCAAATCAGTAAGAAAGTTGAATTTTTTTGCTAGGTGTAGTTGAAATAACTGATTTACTATTTAGGAAGAAGATAATGTTCTACTTTTATACTAGATAAAAGAGGAAACAGATAACTGGGTAAATAGTATAACAAAATAACTCAAAATATTGGAATAAATGAATATTATCTTGAGAATATGGAAGATGTCTTTAAGGATGACAAAACTAGCAGAATTCATCAAGAAAAATATTAATAGATGTGCCTTCAACACAATTTGAACTTCTGTTCATATTTAAAATCTGAGACATTTCCAAATTATCTTCTTATATAATTTCCTTTCAGTAGCAAGAAGAATAAAATGCACAACTATAAATATAGCTTTAATGAAACTATAAGACACCTGAAACCCTAAAGAGGTAAAAGGGCTACCAAAGTGAGTAGAGATAATTTCTAGGATTATGGGGTGAAGTGGAAGATAGGCCATGGCTTCATAAATCCCAGAAGTACTAGAAAATACATACTTCTCCAATGTAGAGGGCATAACATGAGGATCAAAATAAAAATACATATACACCACAACTGTAATCAAGTGATCAAGTTTGTTGTGGGATCATTCTTGGATCCAGTTACTTTGCTGAGAGACAGAGTATGTTTGACTGAAGAAAAGTAAAACTTAAAGAAAATTGTATTTATTGGAAGCCATTTATTGGTGATACAAGGTAAATAAGTGAAATTCTGCATTATAAATAATTCATAACTGCTCCTTTTTTCTAGGCACAAAATAGACTAAAACCCAAACGTGCAACCTTGTGTCACAAGGAAATTTCCTGCCAGCCTGCAACAAAGCTCTGGTGTTTCTCTTACACAAAGCTTCTACAAATAGCTGCTCCAGAAAAAAAACAAAAACAAAAAAAACCCAACCTGCCTCACTATTTGATGAATTATAGTCAAAAGGAAACAGATAAGTGAAGAGAAGATATTTTAAAAGAAAAATTAAGAAAGGAACAAGGGAAAAAATGTGCTTGAGAAACATTAACCATACATATAAATTTCCATGGAGCAAAATGAAATTATGATTAAATATTTATAGATGAATTAAAAAGCAAACCTATTGCTTCTATAACATAAGAGCACAATGCAGAAATGTGAGAGTGCAGGAAAGAGATTGTAAGATGTATAGAAAAGATAAGAGAGGTGAACTGATAGACTTCAAGTTCAAAGAATAAAAATTTAGAATGTCCAGAAATGTAGGCCAAACAATAATAATAAAAAGGAAAAATGGACACCACTGAAAACGTAGTAAGAACCTGAGTCGAGAAATAAGATAAGCAAAAAATCAAACAAGAACAACCAAAAAAACAAACCCGGAAATAGAAATAAAGAGTTAAAAGAGATTAGTGACAAAATGTTAGGATGGAAAAGTGGCAAAGGAGAGCCAATGTATGTATACATGGAGATCAAGGGGAGGGGAAACAAATAATGGCATAGGCAATATAAAGCAATAGCTTAAAGAAAAACATTCTAGAAATAAAAATAAACTCACATCCACAAAACTAAAATGTACATTGCCATTCAGGATACAAATAGTTAATACCAAGGTATATTCTTATAATTTTCCTAGACTTCAAAAATTAAAAAGTAGACATGAGTTGTATATATTTTCCTTTTCAGATTTTGCATTGCATATTATTTTTAAACTAGAAAACGTTAATACGATTGTGGTAAAACAGGACAAATGAAAACAAGGTTAGTGACTACCACATGGATCCAGAAGGAAGCTGGGTTCATGTGATAAAGATTGGACATAAGCTCCATGCCTCTAAAAACCGACACAGAAGAAAAAATGCTGTTGGCAAATATCTTTAAAATGAAAAGCAATCTAGTTAATTAGGAAAAAGATTGGAGTTAGTGACTATTTTCATGGAGTATGGACACCATGTGGCAGAGATATTTTCCTCAACAATATTTGTATTATCAGTGAAGGGTTAGAAGGCAAAGTATGTTCTGTTAAAGCATTCCTGTGAGCATTTCTCGGATGTTATCTTTTAAATTGAGGACAAATAAGAGTATGTGGAGAGAGATTAACTATTTAGTCTCCAAAATATTAGTTCTTTAAACCAGACTTTTCTTGGGTATTGGATGGTAATGAGTTTGACATTTTTTGTTGTTAACAAATACATAAACTGCATATATTCTTTATTTTTACTATAAATGTACTTAGTTGCCTTTGCCAAATGATATGACATGAATATATTTAAAAAAAAATGTTCCATGGGCTCTGAGTAGTAATACATGCAGATTATCAGTCTCCAGTCTCTGAAGATCTCCTTTCTCTAAAAATAAGGTTAGGAATAACGTATTCCCGTTTTAATGGAGTTTGATGATCTTTAAAATGGTTTGAATTTTTTGAGAAAAGGTAGTTATGGTAGTTTGAGACTGTATGTTCCCCAGAAAATCAGATTCTTAAAACTGGTCCATTCCTGTGGTTGTGAACCTATTGTGGGTGAGACCTTTTGATTAGGTTACTTCAGTAAGGTGTGGTCCAGGGTGGGTCTTAATCCTCTTACTGGAGTTCTTTATAAGTAGGATGTTTACAGAGAGAGAGAGACAGGGAGAAACTGACAGAAGCTGAGGAGAAGGCCACAAATTCAAAAGCAATGAAACCCAGAAGAGAAGGAAGGGACCAGCAGATGCCACTGTTTGCCTTGCCATGTGAGAGAAGAGTCCAGGATTGCCAGCAGCTGGTCTTTGGATGGAAGGCATAGCCTGATGATGCCTTGATTTGGACACTATTCTCAGCCTTAGAACTGTAAGCTTGCAAGCCAATAGCCCCCCATTGCAAAAGCCAACCCATTTCTGGTATGTTGATTTTGGTAGGTTTTAGCAAGCTAAAACAGTGGCACATAAATAAAGTCAAAATAATTTTTATTCTGTATATTATGTAAATTTGATAGCTTTGTTAAAGCTTTGACATAAACCCATTCTTCCCATGGGACTCATGTATTTGTAAGCTTTTTATGTCTTCTTTGCTCATATCCTTACAATAGAATTTGAATGTCTAGGTATATAACTTCAATGGGTGGGCAGCAGTTTTACTTATGTCCCCTAACTTATGTTTATATATATATATTTCATGGAAGTTTATAATAGTCTTCTAGGGGTAGTTTATCTTCAAGTTACGGGCATATGAGAAGCCTACTGGCTTGAACTGTGTAGAGTCAGCAGCTTTGGAGTTGATAAGTCAAGGCTGTGTTTGAGGGCTCTGAGGAGACGAAATATTTTATTCAAAGAGTAATTCAGTGTATATCTAATGGTTTCTCTGGTAGCATGCCTAGCAGGAAAATGCTGAATATATAGTATATAGTATTGGTGAGAAGGGAAGCAATTTTAGCTGCATGTATCTCTGCCAAAGTGTATTGGCTAGCATTCTGTAAGATACACTTTAAGCACAGAGAAAATGTGTCTTTAAAAATGGAACAATGTAACTCTTCATCTAAAGCTAAAAGCTAAGCACTATGAATTCCGTATCTTGAAGTACCACTTTCCCCCAAATTATATGGTGAGGAATGTTTAGCCATCCCCAGTGATCTGATAGACTAGCTGTCTGAGATAATTTTAAGTGCTTTGCAATAGCTGTGACTTCCAGGGCAAATCATTCATTCTGAAGTTTAAAATATCCCTTTCTTTATCTACCCATGTGAAAAATTTGGTTTGAACAATTAAATAATGTTATCTCTGTTATTAACTAAATTACTGTAGAATTTGATTGTAATGTCTAAAACTAACTTAAATAAGAAAATAATTATTCTTCTGTTCTCAAGTTTTTATTACACATTGGGAGACAAGTATTAAATGTCTGTACTTTATAGAGGAGAATGAGAAGCATTATAAACCACTCTTCCAAAATAAATATCACCTACTGCAGCCTTTTAGGTTTTATTCTTAGGGAAGGTATGTGTTTCTGTGATTTGAAATCAAGGCTCAATCTCAACCTTAGCTGTACACTGGAATCATCTGGGGAGCTTTAGAATGGCCTGCCATTTGGTTCCCAGGCTTAAAGTTTCTGAATTAATTGGTCTGGGGTGTGTTCTGGGCACCAGTTGAGTGCTCATAAGAGGAAGCTAAGATATAGCTTCTATGCAACCCTTCCAACTCTCCTTATGATGCTTCTACTGTCTATCATGAAATATATAACCTCGTATCTTATGGGTCAAGAGAGAAGGAAAACCAGGAAAAGATTGTTAACTGTTTCAGTGGAAGAGGAGATTTGTCATTCAGATGAACTTTTTTCAGTCTTCTTTGAGCTTTGTCACAGAATTTATAGCCTTATACCCATGACTAAATAAGAAACAGGACATGAGCAAAATCTCTGAGGATTCTGTATATGAAAAGAAAAACTAGGTTGGCAGTACACTGAACAGGTACTATTGGGAGACAGTACTCTGTGGAACTCTTCTGTTTATGCTATCTTGCAAGCAAAGGCACTGACTGACTTTTGTTCAAGATTATATTTTCAAGGATGTGTGTATAGTGAATAGCTTTGGAAGACAGAGATAGTGTCTTCCAATGGAGTAAATGACAGACATATTTACTGCATATTATAGCAATCCATATTATAAAACCTCAGAATTTCTGCCATGGGACACAAACTACCATGTGTCTGTGTGTTCAGGAATTCATCTAGGACCAACTGCATCATCCTTGTGGGATTTGGAGATATATTCAAATATATTCATGGATTGGACAACTCAACATTGTTAAGCTGTCAATTCTTTCCAACTTGATTTGAAGATTAAACACAATCCCAAAGTCCCAGCCAGACATTTTGTCGATATTGATAAATTGATTTATGTTTTAAATTGAAGGCAAGAGACCTAGAATAGTCAATACAATGCTGAAGAAGAAACACAAAATTGGAGGATTCACACTACCTGATTTCAAGACTTACAATAAAGCTACAGTAATCAATGCAGTGTGGCTGTACTGGTGAAAGACTAGACACAAAGATCAATGGAGGAGAGTGGAGAGCCTACATAAATATTGTCAACTGATTTTTGACAAGGCATGCAGGTCATTCGGTAGAGAAAGGGTAGTCTTTTCAACCAGTGATGTTGTAAATATAGCCCATCATATGTAAAAATATGTGATTAGAATAGATCTTATACCTTACAAAAACTAACTAAAACTGGATCATAGACTTAAAGGTAAACTGAAAATTAAAAGATTTTTAGAAGAAAACATTAGAAAATCTACATGATCTTGGATTTGGTGATTACCTTTTAGATAAAAATACCAAAATCATAATCCATGAAATAAAAAATTGATAAGTTGGACTTTATTAAAATTAAATACTTGTCCTCTGTGAAAAACACTGAGATACAATGAGATATCTCTATACACTGATTAAAATGGCTGAAATAAAAAAATTTTAAAAACTAACAATATTAATTGATGGTGAGGCTATGGAGTAACTAGAACTCTCATTCATTGCTGGTGAGAATTCAAAATTACACAGCCACATTGCAAGACAGTTTGGTAGTTTTTAAAGAATCTAAACATTGTGTTACCATATAATTTAGCAATCATGTTCCTAGGTATTTACTGAACTGCTTTTTAAGCCTTATTCTATACAAAACTGCATGCAAATATTTATAGCAAACTTATTCATAATTGTCCCAAACTGGAGAGAACCAAGTGGTTCTTCAATAGGTAGATGGGTAAAAAAGCTGTGGTATATCCATACAATAGAATATTATCCAGCCACGAAAAAGAATGTGCTATTAAGCCATGTAAAGACATGGAGGAACCTTTAATACATATTGCTAAATGAAAGGCTACCTACTGTATGAGTCAACGTACATGGCATTCTGGATAGGCACAACTATAAATACACTAAATGGGTCAGTGGTTGACAGTGGTTTGGGGTAGAGGGCTTTGAATATGTGAGGCACAGGGAATAGTTTAGTTATCATACTATTCTGTATGATACTGTAATGTTACATACACAAAACTAGGCAGTTTTCAAAATGCATAGAACTTTAAAGCACAAAAAATAAACCCTAATGTATGCAAATTGGAAAACAATCATCTAGAAGGAACCCGGGATGGAATGAAGAATATGACACAAGAATCTAACTGCATTACAGGTACACAAAGCAACTTCACTGAGGTTGTGGGGGAAAGGGTGCTGACTTAAGTAACTTTGGAAATGAGTGAAGTCTGCAGCCTAAAAGAAAAAGGAACTGTACATAAGCATTATATTCTGGTTGATAATGTAATATCCTATTGGAATATGGGTTAACAATTCGGAGACCACTATAGATGTAGAGAGGAACCGAACAATTAAATTAATGGATTATGGGAGCCAGTTTTCTCAGTGTTGGCATGGGATGGAACAGATAAGCAAGGGCAGAAATTTAGAATGAGCCATGTGGTAATGGATTAGATTTGAAGATATAAGTAATAACTCATGTTCAGCTTAATATAGATATAGATAGATACATGTAGATATACTTATAGATGTGTATACAAATGAAGTAATATGCAAAAATACATTTCTTTGCTCTGGCAACTAAGAGGACCTAGGAGAAATGATACCCTAGTAGCACACCGGTCTTGGTTTCTAATACCATACTCCAATAAAATGGAGCCTGAGGTCCTTAGAGATATTGATATAGTCTAGAGCTGGAATTGAGAATATACAAGATGAGCCTGGAGACTCTTGTAGCACCAGAAAGTAAGGACGTGCTTAAAACACAATGATGGGGTATGTCAAAGGGTCACAGGAGCAAAGTGAAAAAAATTCCCAATGGCCAAAGATGGAACAATTTAAGCAATAACATTAATAATGTAGTGTTATATTATAACCCAAATTATAAATAAATATACATGAGTGATAGTGATATAAATAAATGATTGAATAAATACGTGGGAAGACACAGATAAATCTTCTATGCAGAAGAATTCCAAATAATTTATGTAGAAACTTTGCCCAAATACTTAAGTTAACTGCACACAGTGACTTCCTTCCAAAGAGAACTATATAAAAAGGGGGTGGGGGTGGAGAGTAACTGTACAGTGGAGAAATCTGAAAAGCACAACTCTGCCAGGTGATCAAGGTTAACATCAATGGTGATAAATCATAATGTGAGTGTACCCCTGATATTATGTGATATGATATGAGAATGGCACTTTACTCTTCCTTTTTTTGGCCATCCTCCTCAAACCCATTATCCCAGTCTAATCATGTGAAAAATATCAGACAAATAAATTCCGATTAAGGGACATTCTACAAAATACCTGACCAGTACCTCTCAAAACTGTCAAGGTCATCAAAAACAAGGAATGACTGAGAAATAGACCATTCACAGCCAAGAGGAGACCAAGGGAAAATGACAGCTAAGTGTAGTATTCTGAATGGATTCTGGGATAGAGGAAGGATATTAGATAAGAACTAAAGAAATCTGAATGAAGTATAGAATTTAATTAATAATAATGTATCAGTATTGCTCCATTAATTGTGAGAAATGTACCATACTAATTTAAGATATTAAAGATAAGGCAAATTGGGTGTTAGGTATATGGGAACTCTGCATTATCTTTGAGAATTTTCTGTAAATCTAAAACTATTAGAAGACAAAAATGTTATTAAAAATAAAAATTAAAAAATGCATGGAAAAGAACACCATAATTATAGTCAAAAGATAGAAGAAAAACTGCTTAGAAATATTTTCAATTTCCATTCATAAAGAAGTCTTAAAAACTAGATAAAAATTCCAATAACATAAAAAATAAGAAAGAGAGCATCAGATAATTAACAGAAAAAAGTCACTTAAACTAATAAAAGGATACACACAAACTTACTCCAAAAAAGAGCATACAAACTAAAACTAAAATTAAATACCATATTCAACAGCGTGGCAAAATTGTAAAACCTTGACAAGATAACCATTTGGTGATGCTGGAGAATGAGGCACTTTCATACATTGCTAATGGAACTGCAAAATGGTGTAACCCCTATTGTGACAATTTTGTCAATATCTAACAAGTCTACATATGCACACCGTTTGACAAGCAACTCCATCTCTAAGAATTTACCCTGATGATAATTCTCTACAAATATGAAACAACATTCGCAAAAAGCATTATTGACTGCAGCATTCTTTGTAATATCAAAATATTGAAAATGATCCAAACACCTTTCCATTTGGAATTTACATTCACAAAATTGAGTGAAATACAGCAGTTAAAAAAAAAATGAGGATGATATCTACAAACTGATGTGGAGTGATCTCCAGGACACAGTGCTAAATCAAAAAAGCAAAGTTCAAAAGAGTGTGTATAGTATGCTTTATAATAAACAAAATACATATTTGCTTATTTTTGCATATAGAAACATGGGAAGATTACGTCAGAAACTAAAGAAAAAGAATATATGTTGGGATGGATGGAAATGGGTAGAATATAGAAGAGTATAGTGAAAGAAGTGAGTTTTTTCTGAATATGTCTACCTAGTTTTGTGTTACGTGTCATAAAAATGTTTCACATATTCAAAAATAAAAGTAATGAAAAAGAATGAAAAACACACTCTAGAAATACACAAAAAGAAATGTTCTCAAATGGATAACAAAACTAAAAGAGTAAATAATTCAACCAACTGTAGAACTCAGTACTCTTGCTATATGTGTTTAGTGGAATATTTTCTAAGAACAACTATAAAGAACATTAAACTTTACTTAGTATACTTTTCTTCAAATGTTAATAGTGGTATTAGTTTTATAGTTCTAAAACTATTTTGTGTGTATTGTAGGGTAAAGCAAATGTGAAAAATATTGTTGTATTTTTCTGTGGGTGAAGGGAGATGCAAATATGGAATTGTGGAAGGTAAGAAGACTCCTGTATTGTCAAAGTGTACACACATATATTCATGCATGCATACATATATACATATGTTTATACAAATATACACACCTATATGGATAATATTCCTATTTATATTCTCATATATATAACATATACTTGTTCATATATATATATATTTGATCCTATATATAATTCAACAAACATATGTATACATGATACTCCTATATGTACAGTTGGTTCTCATTATTCACAGTAGTTAGAGTCTATAAAGTTGCCGTGAACATTGAATTAATGAATACTGAATGATTGTTCCTGGGGAAATATAGAGTTTGATCCCTGTTAGCCTGGTCATACCATTTTTGTCTACAGATCAATAAGTAATCTTGTTTTATGTGTGTTTAATATACATTATTGATTCATTAACATTGAACTCACAGACAAAAGCACTCATGCCTGAATTATCCTTATATAACACATGTATAATTTTGGTAAGGCATGTCACAGCCTTCTTATGCTTAGCAACACTCAACAGCCCTTCAGCAGTCCTAAGTTCCTAAGTTCCTAAGGAAGTTAGATATAATCTACCATGTGACCCAGCAATACTGCTACTAAGTTTGTCATGTCTGTCTCCATCATATCTCTCAATATCCACCGAATTGTTTTTCACATGCCTTAAGTCAAGCAATACACTATTTCAATTTGTAATATAATTTCCCCATTTATTAAATATGTTCTAAAAACCTCAAAATTGAATTGCATTTTCAAACCAAGAATTATTATGGCTAGCTCTCATCTCTTCAATTGTGTAAAGCTGCTTTTAGGTTAATTTAAGGAAATTTACTTAAAAAACAAAATCATTAATTAGGCAGAAAAGATTTTCTGCATTACATAAGTATCCACCTTTTTTGCAAATCATTTGATAAGGTGTGTTTTTAAAAGAAAGAAAGAGGAAAATGAAATAATTTCTAACAACTATGGTAAAGAGTTAGTTGATCTTAACAAGTCCTGAGATTTTAAATTTAGAAATGATTACCTCGGAAAGGATAAAATCCTAAATAATTTATTTCTTGGGATCTGGAATGAATTATTATTTTTTTCTGGCATGTTTTTTATTTAAATCTTTATACTTTTTAATGCCATAATTATATTGCTCACTCAGAGGCAGAACTGTAGCATTTGACAATAATTTGGCATATAGTAAACATCAACTTTGTGTTGGCAATGTTTGTTTTATTTCTTTGGGGACTTGCCTGCAGCATCTATTGTGGAAACATGCTTGGCCTTTCAGATAAAACTTCTAAGGAGTTTGCTGCTAGGGAAGAGTGAATCGAGCTTGTTCTCTGAGAGATGTCTCATGAGGCTAATGACTCATGAAGAAAATGTCTATGGAAGTTATGCCACTGGTGATTTTTTAGTGACAGATTTCCCATGATCT
>PVKH010030440.1:0-12486 GCA_004027955.1 Chaetophractus vellerosus
AACCAAGTCACACCTTCAGTGTATGAAGGCAGGAAGATAAGAGGATAGCTTGCACCCCAGTGATCAGGGGCCCCTTGCCTGTGTGCAAGATGGTGAGTTGGGGAGAAACTGGGAGAAACTGGGATCTGGAAGTCCTACAGTCCAGATCTTCTGGGGAGGGGGAGGGTGAGCCTCCCACAGGGCTAGTCTGACTCCCTGACTCTTCTTCTGTGGCAGCCTGGGGGAGGAGTGGGAAGCTGTACACAGGCAATACTTCCTTTTTATAGATCAAGAGGCAGCTCTTTTAAAGGGGTCAAAAGGAATATGCTCCTACATCATTTACAGGAAAAAAACCTTGGCCAGTGATGCCATTCACCAAAAAAACATTCTTATGAATTCTTTCAGAACTTCAAATTCCATTCCTGAGGTATATGTGGAGGAGCAGGAATGGATAGTCCTCAGATTTTTCTGCTCCATTCATGTAAGACACCTATTATCTAGTAATCCATGTAAAGAGACTCAATTCTTTGCCTTCATTGGAAATCACCAAATTAATATGAGATTGACTATTTATTCCTTGGATTTCAAAGAATATTTCCTATGTAAAGAGATGGGAAATAAATATTATTATCACCACAAGTCATTTCAGCAAATATTTTTCCTCAATTATGTGGGTAGAATTATAATAATACCTCTTTAAATTTAAATTCTGGTTCTTTCCCTTTGCCATCCCTGTTCAGTTTTGTAGCTTCATATATTTCTGGGTTAGGAAATTACAGCAAGTATCAAACGGGAGAGAAGCTGCCTTTCTGCCCTGTGCCCATGGTGGAGAGCAATGATGGTGGTGCCCAAGCCCCCAGTGCAAGCTCCCTTTGTAAATGCCAATGAAGTGATCTTTTCTTTCCCAGGGAGGAGCTGATACTGTGAACCTGCTACTGTGATCATTAATACTTAACAAGACCTTCTCTCCCATCACCAAGGACAGCCCTGGGGACCATTCACAAGGCTTTATAATAGAGGATGAAATTAATCTTTTCTAGAGAAGCTTGTGGAGCTATGAGAAAACCCTTTATGTGGAGACTGGCCAGGGAAGGGGTCTCTGCAATCCCTTTGGCAAACAAAATGACTTAATTCAATATTTGAGGTTCTATGTATCTACTCACATTTGTAGCGGAATTGAACCTGCCTCTGTCTTAACTGATACCTGGGAAGGAAAACCTCCTCAGACTGGTCCGTATTGACCAGTCTCAGTGTACGAGTCAATTTCAGGGGCACTGGCTGAGTTCTTAGGTCAAGCTTTAGGTGCTGAGAAGATGCACTCCCATGACAGCTTTCATGATAATACCAGTGTGGCGAATGTACTGTCCCTTCCCTTAAGTATATGAACCATGCATTCCCGTGGGACTGCTCAATAATGAGGAAGGGTAAACTTCCTTCAAATTCTTTATAGACGTGTAGAAAGTTAAATTCTTTCACTGGTATGGCAAAAAAATGTCCTTTTCTGATTAGTTAATTCAGGACCTGAATCAGTGCTGGGTAAAGAAAGGGTGAAGAAAACACACCATCAAATATCTATTTTGTACTGGGGCTTCACTGAGATATCTTATTGGATGCACTGTAATCCAATGAGGTATTACCATCCCCATTTTATAAAAGAAGGAACTGAGAGACCCAAAGTGGTTAAATGGCTCCTTAAAGCCCATATCTTAGCAAACTGGAGATGTTGAGTCAGAGATACACACAGTTCCGCCTTGCCATTGTTCAACTTGATTTTCAAAAGAATCTAAGGAGGTCTGGAGAGGAACTTCAAAGATAGTTATTGTAAACAGAAGCTCATATTTCTTTGGGAAAAAAGGTTCACAAGAATTTGACTGTCCTCAGCAGGGCTGAAAATATGGCTTGATGTACCTGGAAATGAAGCCTAGTCTACCAAGCAAGCCTAAAATCTCCCAACAGACTCATTGCTTTTAAAAGAAACATAAATCTCTACTTCAGTGATATGCATAAGAAATGGAAGTGTTATACCTTCCCCAGTTTTTTCCCTTAATCTATATTTTTATCAAAGTAATACACATGCCAGGTTTAAATGTCAAATAATACTACAAGTCTTAAAACAAAAAATAGCAGCTCCTGTCCCAATCCTCCTCCTCATCCACTCCTCCTCTCCAGAGGAGCCACTTTGTACTCTTTTAGCTTGTGCTATTGACCTTCATATTGCTATACAGCAGGGTTGGCTGCTCTGTTTTTGTTTGTTTGCACTTAGATATTATCTATTGAGCATTATGTGAGTAAAAATTTAGGTTTCTAATACCCCATGCCCACACGGTCACATACGCCCCTCCACACAGCTGCACTCCCTCTAATTTTTAAAAATATTCATTATGGAGATGTACAATGTACCCTTTTCTAGGCATTGCAGAGATACAGTTGTGGCCAAACTAAACCAAGTCCCTAGCCTCATGGGGGCTTATACTTAACGAGATATACAAAAAACAAATACATAGATCTATAGTATCAGGTAGAGAAAAACTATTGGGAAGGAAAAAGCAGGGTAAGAGGCTAGAGAAAGATGGGGATGAGCGATAGTTTAAATAAGATGATTTTTTGCTTAAGTCAAAACTCAGCACTTGCATTATTTTAACTATGGAGATTTATTTTACACTGAGCCAACCTGCATTGTGATTATATTTCATTTCTTATACATTTTTGTTTTCCCTGGAATTAACTATTTCTTTGGCAAGAGGGTTGGGTGAGATGTTTGTTTGCCTCTCTTTCTGTCGCTAAACCATCTGCAGAATCTCTTCCAGGGCATAAAATGCCTCTTACAAGGGTGGAATAAGGCAGGAAACCTACCAGTACCACATCCTGCTTCGCACCCTCTGCCTCCTGCTTGTTCCATAGCTATCATTCATCACCCTGAGAAATCTCTTTGCCTCTCCTGTGTCATATCCCCTCCTTCTTGATCCTTCCTTTGGATAAAAAGTATCTCCTTCAGCAGTTTCCTGAGAAAGGGTGCACAGAAGGTAAAATTTTTTGAAACCTCTTGCTTGAAAACATCTTTATTCTACTTTCACACTTGAATGTTAATTTGTCTGGTTGGGACATCTTAAATTGAAAAATATTTTCCCTTAGAATTTTGAAAACATTTCTCTGTTATCTTCCAGCTTCCAGTGTTGCGCTTGAGAAGTCAAGTGCCATTTTGAATGTTTAATCCTTTCTCTGCAAACTATTTGTTTCCTTATGCAAACTTCTAAGAAGGTTTCTTTATCTCGGGTTCTGCAATGTTGTAACCGGGTACCTAGCTGCAGCTGTCTTCATAGGGCTGCTCCCCACTGAAAATCTGAAGTTCACGTCTCAGATTCTCTAACTTTTCTTGTATAATTTCTACGATAAATGTCCCCCTTTTCTGTTTCTTATTCTAGAATGTCTATTAGTCAAGACATTGGACCTCCTGAGATGATTTCCTAAATTTGTTCTGATCTGTTTCCTTTTTTCCCCCCTTGTTCTATTTTATATGAAATTTCCTCGACTTTACATTTCAGTGCTTGTATTGAATTTTTTCCATCTTTTTTTAAAAAAAATTCAATTTTACAGCAAAGTTGAAATTTGTAGAAAACACCCTTTTGTACTTGAATTTTAAACTTTAAATTTTAAAGTTTATTTTAATTATTATAATTATATTTTAAATTTTCAATACCTTTTCATTATCCTTTAAGTATTTCTATACATTCTGCTATTGTTTCATGAATGCAATATTTTTTCCTTATCTCTTACAGGACTTTTTAAAAAAGATTTATTTGATTCTTTCTCTGTTTCCTAAAGATTCTTTATGTTTTTCTACAAATTTTAATTTTTATCAATAGTGTCAGGCACTTTTTTCAATGTCTGGTGATCCTTGGCTATTTGTTGATATTAAGAGTAACCGATTGGCTGCATTCAGCATTTCCCCTTTCTCCTGGAAACAATTCAAAAGCAATGACAAAAAATATATTGAAAACTCCATTTTTGGTAAAACTGAGAGACAAACTCCAAAATATTTTCAAAGGGAGTCAACATTAGCCGAGATCACACTGAAGCCCCCTAAGAGTAAATGGAAAGAAGCTGACAAGAAATTTCAGTAAAAAGAGAGCCCAGCAAAAGCAGAGCTCAAGAACTGCTCGCAAAAACATCATTTCCTGAGCAGAACATACTGAGTCAAAGCTATGATTCCTTGACTTCAAGACATAGTATGTAATTTAAAGTAGGCAAGAGAGAACTGAAGTCCCCCAATTCAAACTATTTGTTTTCTCAGAAAAGCAGAGGAGACAGGGCTACTTGAGGTATCACATTTGAGAGAATCAGCCTATTTTTGTGATAATAGAGTAATTGAGTCTTTTTGTTGTAAAAACCTCCTAGTCTGCAAAGCTGCCTTAGTTCTTCCACACTGCTACAAGTTACTAGTCCAGGAAAATTAACTCATAGATGAATATAGATCTAATCGAAATCAAATCAAATCAAATCATCTACACACACACACACACTACAAGAAAAAAAATGAGGAAAAGAAAAGCAAAATTTGTTAACAGATGGAAAACATTCCTCAGAAAAATGTTTGCTGAGAGAAGCTGAGAATAATAAACATCTTAGACCAGTGTGAGGCAACAATCCTTGCTACCACTGGTTTATGGCACCAAACTTTCCTTCAGGTGAGCTATCCCTAGGACTAGGTTTGGGACTGAGGCATGGAATGTTAACAAGCTTGTGGGTTTAAAGCCATGATCTCTGATCAGCTTATCAATACAAAAAATTGGCATTTTGATCTCCAGCTATCACTTTATTATATCTTATTTCTCAATTGACTTGGGCACAGGAGGAGCAGAAAGTTTATTTATTGGGACCTTTAAACTTCAAAGTAAATTAGAAATAAGACCCAATGAGATCTAATGTGCAATGTAACAATATTAGTGGGATCCACCAGTGAGGAAGAATCTTGCTTTTTATGATAAGAGCAGTGAAGATCTGCCCCAAAAGGGCTGAGCCCTGGTTAAGGGGTAGCACTGCTGTGATGCTGAGACCCAGTTTTGGCCCTTTGTCTCTCACTGGAGAGGCGATTAAAATGGGGTCCAAGCTGGAGATTGGGCAACAGCTTCAGTCACCTCTTTCCTGAGATGGATTGCCTGGCCAGGTAGACTGCTCAGATCTAAAACAAAGGTGAGAAATTGTGGAGAGGTGCCACTAGGTACCGGTACCACTCCTGTCTTCTTCCACTGAACCCAAATACATGTGTATCTTTCCTTTGTAAAAGACTGCCACTAAGACTGGTCAATTCAATTGGCCCTGTGTCTGGGGCTAAGGAGGATTGGGATAAGAAGCTTTTACTATTAGGTTTCCCAATAGTCAGTTCAGGCACCAGTAAAGTGGGATCAAGAAGAAAAAGATTTTGGAAAGAGCTTGATATTTGAAGAAAGAGGGAAAAAAAGATCAACATCGTGTTTGTGGGCAAAGAAAAACATTTGCTGGAGATTTAAGTTATTGTTGTTTTATTTTTAATTACTTATGGGGGAGAATAGCATCCTTTTTTTAGTGCTTATGCCTATGTAAGCCTTAATCCAACTAGACTGTTTCTCCCTGTCCTTAATTCCTCTAGCTAAACCAACGGCCAAGTTTAAGAGCTTGACAGTTTTGTTTCTCATAATAAATGGGGAAAAAATGGCACTATGAGTTATATATTCCAGACCCATGTAAGTGACTTAGTGCAAGTCAGCATTCCAAAGCCAAGAGATCAGTTTACCAGTGGAACCCTGAGAGCCAGACCCTGAAACACTGATGATATCACCAAGATAAAAGCCCCTGAAGACCCTCCAATCATGATGCATAGTTTCCATTCAAATAGGGCCTCTGCACTGTACAGTCTTAGGGAAAACCATTTCCATGGTAGGCTACAGAAAAGAAGCTCTGGAGACCAAGCCTGTGACTTGGTGTCCCTGGTCAAGTGTGGGAGTTAGAGGTTTCAATCCTGTTTTAGGCAGGTGGAAGTGACATTTTATTTTAGCAAGGTTTTTATTTTAGTGAAAAGAGTTCTGGACTGGAAAACTGAGAACTCTTTGTAACAAGCTGTGCAACCCCATTTAAATAACTCAGCTTCTTAGTGCCGCAGTGATCTCCTCCACAGAATGAGAGAATTACAGTGGACGGTGATGACCTCTATGGTTGTGCCAGGCCTAAGAATCATAGTCTTCCTTGTACCTATTACAAGTCATTGCTCACAACTGCACTATTTGTCGTTTTTATTAATTCAACAACCTGACAAAGGCAGGGAGAAGCCTCTTCCGGGGTCCTGACCAGAAGCTTCTACTTTGCCTACCTTTACAACTCCCACCACCAGTGTGATCCCAAGGCAAAGTACAGGCCCAGAGGACTAAGGTAGGGATGGCAGGAGAGGAAGGTGCTAGGGGTATACCAGATGACTAATACCAAGCACGTTATTGGGAAGGAAAGAACCAACTTGATTGTCAATGGGGGGCAGGTAGGAAGTTGTTGAAAGTGAATTGTGTAAACTGGACTACAAAAACAAATTTGTTAGGAAGGGGAACTAGGAGAGAATAGAGTAAACAGCAAGAGGGCCCAGTGAATACTAGTGGACATGCTTCCAAGGCCCGCAGTAGATATTAAGCCTTCCCAGCATACATTTGTGATAACAGCTGAGTTCCTTTAAAGGAGCTGAGTTGGAAAAGCTGCATTGCATGGCTCTCTTTCCTTAGGATACCCCAGAGGAATGGAATAGACAGAAAATATCCCAGAGACTGGGAATAGACAAATCACCCAGAGAAACAACCTGAGTGGAAACCTTGGCCCACATTCATCACGTCTCAGCTGGATGCTCTGCCTTTTTACTGCCCCATTGATCACTGGGAGTAATGCTTGACTCTATTCCAAATAACACTGTGAAGGATGGATATCTATACCTGCATCAGTCCATCCCAGATCCAGGCCTTGAAAATGGGGTCTGGGAGAATGCATGTTCTCTCCACCCTGGTCCTCAGTACTATGGCCTAGTGGCCCCAATCCTGGCTTCTTCTCCTTGTTCAGCTTCTTTGGGTTACTTCTCAACTGAATTAGCCTCTTGATTTTGGTCTCCTCACATATCATCTCTCAAATTAGCTCAGATCAGATAAGATTGATGGATTTGTTTTCACGTGTGTTGTCTCTCCATTAACTAGATTGTAAATTCCTTTAGGACAAGCAGACTTGCCTCATTTACCACTGCATCTCCAGCACGTATGGAAGCAGACAACAATGATGGGCATGAAGAAAAGCATCAGCCTCCATGCTTTGCAATTCTGCACTTATCTCTTGCCCATTCCAGTATCACTCCGACATCCCAGTTTCCTTTTGTCTTGGGAGTGAGATGGGAAGATTCTTTGTCATTCTATTTTCTTGAGGAAACTTAAATAAAAATTATTCTAATATTTTAAGAGATTTCCATAATAGAAGTGTATCACGCCAATTACTTGGTTAACCTTTCAAAGATGAATGTATAGGCTTTATCAAACCATGGACCATGGAGTTCAGGTAACAAATCCTCTGAAAGAATTCCAAAAGATAAGTAGGGGGGATTTAAAGAAAATATATAGATGCCTGGGCTCTAGGTTCAGGGAACCTGAATTAATTGTTCGAGGTGGACCACAGATTCTAATTAGCAGCGGTGGGATAGGACTCTCTGGACTCAGTGGGGACCAGACTTAGCTGCAGTGTGTGGGACATGGGTGATAGAGGAAGAGAAGCCTGGCCCAGCCCAGTCTCCCTGACCTCTATCATAGCACAAGCCCAATTAGCACAAACTAGAGGAACTGGGGACCAGCCAAGACTAGGTCTTGATTCTTTCCAAGACCCAGGATCTATACCTGAGGCTTTGCTGCAACTCAACAAAACATGTTCTGATCCAACAATGTTTATAACCTCATCACAGCCTTTAGGGTTAGAAATAGTGTCTTTGAATCACTTGTCCCAATTTATTTAGTAAGTCATGCAACTGGAATCACAAACAAGGTCTCTGATTCCAAAGCTCAGTCTTTTATAATTGGAAATGGGAGCCTCATACTTGTTCAACCTTCCTAATATCTTACAGAAAATAAACTGGGTAAATAAAAGTATATCCTGAGCACTAATGAGGCCATCATGGGCCCATGCCCTGCCCCTGAGACTCCAGGTCAAGTCAGATCTCCCATGAAAAAGTGTCCACGTCCTTGGAATTTTCCTCCTGGGTCAGATCTTCCCTTTCAGCAAGCGTGGCCCAGGAGGACCTGCCATGTGATTAAACTTAGACGCGCTGGGCTTGGCCACCATTTGTTTCCTTAATGCCCAGCTATAAGCAACAGAGTTTATAGTTGCAGATGAATTTTCCCCCTTATTGCAAATGGCTTTGATTTAATAATAACATTTTCCAAGCCATTGGCCCATAATGAGGATTATTGCCTGTGGGTATTTAATACAGGAAAAAAGAAATGGGCCCACTTCACCGTGCAAATGGCTGCCTCAAACCCTGCAGCGGGAGGGCTGGAGTGACAATTTTACTACAACAACTGTCTCAGGCGGTGCAAAGATGTAAGCAGTTAAGTCTCACTCTTTTTGTCTAGCCAAGGCTCAACCAAGCCTCAATAGAAAACTTTGCTCTGAACTGAATGACTCACAAAGGCTCAAGTCCACTTTATTCTGGTGGTCCAAGCAGGGCTTGACAAAAGTGAAATGTGTTTGCAAATTTAATCCCGAAGTAATTGAGGCAAAGTGAGGATGGACAATGAAGGTGGTTGGGATGGCCGGGCAGAGGAGGCAGTGATGCATCTCTGGTGGAGGGAAATGACAGAAACTAATGCCAGACACAGAACTGGGGACTTTTCCGACCCTATTTAATCTTGTATCAACTCTGCATGGTAGATGCTGTTATGACGTATTTTCCCAGGAAACAGATGCCTCCAGAGATGCAGAGGAAATTGTCTCAGAACACACAATGAGGAGCAGAGCGTGAATTTCGTTGCATGTTTTTCTGAAACAGAAGCCTAGGCTTTTCCCACTGTGCAGTGGGAGTGAATCCTTTCTCTGCTTCTGGGCAAAGCAGCCTCAAGCACTTGTGGAAAGCTTAATGCAGTTCTATATTAGCACCTCCCCTTTCTGAATCTTAAAGTTTTCTTTGTGTTTCTATCACAAAACCCTGGGGCTACTCTCTGGAATGGGTTTGCTATCAATTATTCTCTCCCAGCTGAGAGTTTGTGGGTGGTTTTCCCCCTGGAGGTACTGGCTGGCTAGGCATTCTCCAAAGCTGCAGGAGGAGAAGCAGTTCCCTGCCCTTTACAGGGATTTCAGGTGAGGGTGTTATAGCTGGGGGGTATTTCTGGGAATTTCAGACACATTTCTGGGACTTTCTGAAGTAACAGGTGCAAGGAGCGTAAACCTATTTCAGGTGACTAGACTTTTCCGTAGTGGTACGTGGGATTGGAGAGGAGTGGGTTATGACTAACCCACTTAGTTAGAAAGAGGAAATTGAAACCTTGAGATCCTGGGACACTTCCTGCTTCCTCCTGAGTTGCCCCTGCTGTGTCTCTGCTCCTGTCCCCAGCCTTCACTCCTTGCCTTATTTGCCTGCCCTTTCTAGCTAGCACTTACATGGCACTTACCTCATGTCAAGCAGTATACCAAGCACTCTACAAATATCGACTTATTGAATCCTCATGTTAACCTTATGAAGTAGCCTTTATTATTATTAACCCCAGTTTTCAGGTGAAAACATGGAGGTACAGAGAGGCTAAGTAACTTGCCCCAGGCCACATAGCTGGTCAGAGGCAGAGTTGGGATCCTAAGGCCAGCAGCCTGACTCCTGAATCAAGCTTTTGGCAGACTCACAATGCTGCCTCTCATGACTGGTGGGTTTTCTGAGGCCAGGGGATCCTGCCATGGCACAAGGTTCTTGAATTCTCAACATTCCCCAGCGTTGTGCTCCCACTGCAGCATTTTTCCCCTTTCTTTATCTTCACACACACAGATCTTTGTCCCCAGATTCCCCCTGTTACGGGATCTCAGCAGTCTGTGGGGTTCTAACCTATTTGATGGTTCCTGAAGTGGTTTTGAAGTGGCATTTGAAAAGAGAAATTCAAAAGGCCCCAAGTGTTGCCTTTAAAAAAAAAAAGATTACAATAACATCTTCTGAGCTTGGCCACAAGTAACTGGCAGCAGAATCTGTGCAATGTGTGGTTGACAACATGTTGGAGCTCTTTTTTCCTTTTTCCTTACCCCTCCCCTTGTGCTGAGATTCTATTTCATGAATGTTTTTACATGGCATCCTTTTTATTTATAGTCGTAATAACCCCTCTTCCAAGTACAAAGTGTTTCAAAGTCTATACAATCACCTAATAGTCTCCCAGGGTAGAGTGGTTTGAATTGTGGCCCCCCAAAAGGACGTCTTGTAGAACCTTAATGTGACCTTACTTGGAAAAGGGGTCTTTGCAGATGTAATTAAATTGAGGACCTCAAGAAAAGGTCAGCCTGGATAAGTGTTATAAGAGAAGGCCATGTGAAGACCCGGGCAGAGATTAGGGCTGTGCTGCCACAGCTGGAGCCCCCAAAAGCTGAAGGAGGCAGAAAGGATTCTCCCCTTGAGCCTTCAGAGAAAGGGTGGCCCTATTGACACCTTGAATCTGGACTTCTGGCCTCCAAAACTGCAAGAGATTAAATTTTTCTTGCTGTAAGCTGCCCAGTTTATGGTGATTTGTTATGGCAGCTCTGGGAAACTAATACACAACGTCTAAACTTTTGATTTGGGGCCCCTGGCAGGAGTACTGGCCAGGTAGTCCAGGTGGAGGCTTGGCCAGGACGCTCATGCAGGTGGCCAGAAGTGTAAGGTGCCAGATGGAAAAGATCAAAAATGTCTTAGCATTGTTGAGACTCATACCCCATGGAGCCAAATTGGTCGTTGAGTCCAGAAGAAGGAAGGAAGGTGGTGAAGAAAGCTGCCCAGAACCAGGCAACGAAGGGAAAGACACTGTTAGATGGTGGAATAGAGCAAACTGTGGAGCGCCTGGGCAGGGAGAAACCAGAGCAACGGCCTTCAGCAGAGGATGGGCTCTCTTTTCATTCTTGTTAGTCACGCGGGGGATGTGAGTGTGGGTGTTTTATGCGCATGCATGCGTCAATGGAGAAGCACAGGTTTAGGGTGAACACTAATCATGTTAAGTCCAGCGTCAAACAAAAAAAGGTAACAAGCTCAAGCTGTTCAGAATTAGGTGGGCAGACGGCAGAGCCAGGAGGGGAGAAGTCTGTACGTCAGAGGCACCACTTCCCCAGCCATGCTGAGGAATTTTCCAGGCAATACACACCTCCCCAGGCCCTTATTCACAGTGCCCAGCTACTAAGGAGGGCCTGAAAAGCTGCAAATGCAGAGAAAGCTCATCCTGTGCCAGCTTGATCAAAGAGAGCAAAAGCTCCCTTTCACCTCTGGAGGATAGTTGAATACAACCACTCAAGAGGCCTCGGGTCCCTAAAACTAGCAGGAGAAAGAGAGTGTGGAGGGCTCTGTGGTACCAATAGCCAAACTGGAAAAGGGCTTGGCACACAATTACTCAACTGTCCCAAAGGCCAGAGAGGTCTGGAAAAACAAGGGATACATGTCAAAATCTTACTCTTGACCTTCAAATCCTTTCTCAAATCTTATTATCTTCTATTTCTGAAACTCCTCTGTATCTATCACCTTCTCCTATTACATTAAATTGTCTGGCTGCTGGCTAATGATTGCAATTTGCCCCATTTTCTCTTATTCTGACACAATCGCCTCTCTGCCATGTCCCCTCAATCTTCATGTAACCTTGATGTCAGCTTGGGCCCCTAGATTTCTAGACTTGCTTGATTCAATCCCATGATGTGACAATCCAAAGCCCTCCCAGTGATAAGTAGTGAGTGCCCAGGACTCCTGCCCCCGTGGACTTGTTCAAGAACATTCATGGCAAAAGATCCAGGAAGACTCCCTTCTTGTCAGGTCCTAAATTAATTAATTGGGTCTTTTCTTAAAGGTGTGAGTGAAACTTTCCAATCTCTAAGAGACAGACTCAATGGAAGGGCTGCTTTTTGTTTTTCTGTTTTTGTTTTTTGTTTTGTTTTGTTTTGTTTAACAAAGTTACTTTTAATTTTTACTCAAAAGAATATCAACTAATAAGATATTTCCCATCCTGATTGGCCAGGCCTCTGCTAGGGAGTTTTCTGTCTCTGGTTTCTGTCTTGTACTTCTCTACCCAGTATTAGGAGGAACAGACAAAAAAGTCAGCAAACAGAAAAGCTGCGAGCAAGATATTACTGTTGCTTCCAAATAAGAAGATGGATCGACTCTGTTTTTATAGTTGAGATGATTGATAGGAATGGCATCCAATTACAGATTTTCCTTTCCATCTGGATCTCTGAGATGTGGAATTCCTGTTTTCTTAGAGAAATATTACAAAATAGTAAACATGAGTAATTTCTCAGGACAGAGAGAAAGATTTTTTTTTT
>PVKH010030441.1:0-12492 GCA_004027955.1 Chaetophractus vellerosus
TATACCCTCTCCTCTAACCAACCTCTAAATGTTGGCACCCCAAGCCCCTTCTCTCTCTGCATTAGCTCTTTATGTGATATAATTCAACCCAGTGTTTTTAAATGCAACCTATAATTAATTGCTTTCTCCAAAATTCACATCTCCAGCCCTGACTGCTATCCTGAGGTCCAAACTCATATAGCCAACTACTGATAAGACACCTCCACTTGGATGACTAACAGGCACCTCGAACTTAATAAGTCAAAACAAAACTCTTGAGTCCATGCATACCACTCCACCCTACTCTGTTCCTATCTCCAGCTTTCCTATTTCTGTAATGTTAACGCTATGCAGTTAGAAGCTCAAGCTAAAATAAAACTTTGTCTTTCCCTTTATCGTGTTCCTATCTTCTGGTTCTTCCTCCAAAATAGCTCTTACATGTGTGGAGTCTGTCTCTACTGACACCACCCCCAAGCTTCAACCATCTCTTCCATAAACTGCTTAGCTCCCTGTAACCACCCTGGCTCCTCTACAATTCATTCCCTATCAAGAAGCCAGAGTATTTAAAATTAAATTTTTATTTGTTTTAATCACAGTAATATACATATATGGTTTTAAAATTCCGGTAACATTACAAAGATTGCAATGACAATGAACTTCCTGCACCCTCCCCAATTGTAACATTCCAGAGAGTACCACTTTCAACTCTTTTAGTTATTTCTTATGGCATTTACACTTATATTTCTAAATTACATATTTATACTACTATTTCTGACTTTTAATTTTAGATATAAAATATTGTTATCCTGTGAAAGATGAGGATTTATCACTTACAACCACACTACCCTGCCAAAATACATACAACACACAAACACATACACATTCTTCCTTTCTCACATACTCTTATATAGTTATGTCAAAATTATTGTGATTAAATCAATTTTTTTTAAAGATTTATTTTATTACATATCTCCCCTTCCCCCCACTGCGGCGACGCTGAGAGTGGTCACTGCGCAGGCGCGGCTTTCCCCACTTGTGGGCGGTCTCTGCATCTGATCATGGCTGGCTTTCAGTTCGTGGGTGGCTGGCTGCGCTCCATCCACGGGCGACCTGCCCTGCCCGTGGCGGCTCTTGCCATGTCCGTGGCAGCCTCTTGCCCTGCCCACGGCGGCTCTGGCCCGCCCATGGCGGCTTGCCATTCTCAAGGCAGTCTGCCCGCTAGGAGAGGTCCCCGGAAATTGAACCCAGGGCCTCCCATGTGGTATGCCGGCACCCTATCCACTGGGCTATCGAGCCGGCCCCCAAATCAATATTTAATACTAATGTAAATAGTGTTATATTAATATGTTCAGAACTGAGCGTCATGGTATATTGTAATTGTATGTTTTTCCTTGTCAAGGCTTTTCATTACTCCGAAGTTAATAATTGCTTATTTTTTATGTACTTATCATTTGACTGGTGTATTAGTCAGCCAAAGGGGTGCTGATACAAAGTACCACAACCCTGATGGCTTTTATAAAGGGTATTTATTTGGCATAGAAGCTTATAGTCACAAGGTCATAAAGAGTAAGTTACGTCCCTCACTAAAGTCTGTTGCCACCTGTTGGAGCAAAATGGCTGCCGATCTCTGCGAAGGTTCAGCCTTCCTCTTCCTCCGAAGGCTCCATGGCCCCAGCTTCTTCCTATCTCACCTATAGACTGGCATAAAGCTTTGTCTCTCTCCCCAGAGCTCAGTTCTTCCAGACTTGGCTGGTCTGCTCTCGCCACAAGGTCAGCTGTAGACTATCAGGCTCTCTCCCTCTGTGTTCTTCTCCTGTGTTTACTTCCCTGGGCTCCAGCATCAAAACTCAAAGTCTCTCCTCTGCTGTGTCATCCTACTGATGTGGCTGAATCAAAATACTAATCATAATTTAATCAAGTAAAAGTGAAACTTCTGAATTTAATACAATCTAATATGCCCAGAGGAACAGACCAGTTTACAAATACAATCCAATATCTATTTTTGGAATTCATAAACAATATCAAACTGCTACAATTGGTTTTCTACGTACTTATCACTAATTGATCTTCAAATATAGTGCTAAAAGTGTATATTAGTTTTCTATTACTGCTGTAATAAATCACCATAAATTTAGTGGCTTAACAATGCAAATTTATTACCTTATAGTTCTGGAGTTCAAAAGTCTGAAATGGGCCTCCCTTAGCTAAGATGTAAGCAGAACTGTGTTCCTTTCTGGAGATTCCAGGGGAAAATCTGTTTCCTTGCCATTTTCCACATCTAGAGGCTTCCCATATTCCTTGGCTTGTGGCCCCTTTCCAGCAGTCACATCTCTGATCTTTGCTTCTTTTGACACATCTCCTTCTCTGACTCTGACGCTCCTGTCTTCCTTTATGAAGACCCTTGTGATTACATTAGGCCCAGTTGGATAACCTCCTCATTTCAAAATTCTTAATCTGCAAAGTCCCTATTGCAATATAATGTAACATATTCACAGGTTCTGGGCATTAAGATATGGACATCTTTGTAGGACATTATTCTGTCTACCAAAAGGTGTAAAATTTTTCTCAATATGGTCAGAATTATCAGGTAATCTGTTTCTTCTCTTTCTTTTTTCCTTCTCTTTTTTAAGTTGTCACATCTGTTCTGAAGCCCTCAGCTCTCTAACTCAAATATGGTCATTCTCCAGGCTTGCTGCACCACTGTGGACCTGGGATTTCGCTTCTCATCACCCCTGGCTAGATCTCCTTTCTTAAATTCTGTATCTTCCACTTTTCTTTGCTTCCTCCCTCCTTTGTGGGAGCAACCTGGGAAAGAGTGGATGGGAGATAATGTTTTTAGGCCTAACAAATCTTAATTCTACCCTCCACATATGATCAGAGGTTTCTCTGGGCATAGAAATCATGCTTGGAAATCCCTCCTTCTCCATATATTGAAGGTAATGCTCCACTGTCTTCTAACTTCCAGTGCTGCTGTGGAAAATTCTGGTGCCATTTTATCTCCTGTTCTTTTATAGGTAACCTGATTTTTTACTGTAGATTATATCTTCTTTTTATCCCTGGTGTTTTGAAATTATCTAAATGTGTGGCATGATGAGGCTTATTTTTTTTTGTCATTATACTGGGAGTTCAGTGTGCTCTTCATTTCAGAAATTATTTTTCCACCAGTTTGGGGACATTATCTAGAATTTCATTTCTCTGATATTAAAGTTCCACTGTTTTGTTTTTTCTTTCTTTCTCTCTCTCTCTCTCTCTCTCATTCTGTTACTCCTTTCTGTATCTCTTATACTTTGGATGTGTGACCTCCTTGACTGATTATCTGATTTTTTTTCACTCCTGTTTTCCAACTCTTCTTTTCTTGCCTTTTCTTTTCTTTTCTTTTCTTTTCTTTTCTTTTCTTTTCTTTTTTTCAGGTATTAAAAAAGAAATTTGTTTATTGACACAAGAGGATGCAAACAATATAAAAATGAAAATCTTATCTGGCATTCAGTTGACTTTTCTTCCTCTGTTGTCAAATGGGAGTTGGATTTTATTTGTGCATTTTCTAAGATCTCGGATCTGCTATGAAATCCTTATCCAAAGGGAAACTATTGGACAGATTCCTTAAGCAAGTCTTGGGATAATTCTTACGAGGGTGGGGGAATTAATTCCTCAATTCTGCATAGTTCTTAGCCTTCTGCTTCATGTGTACTGCAAAGTAGTTGTTGCACACGATGGTGAGCCCAGCAATTAGCAAAAAGAAGCTCTGGAAGCCCACTCTGCCATCTCGACACTGGTCCAGATCCTTCATTAATTTGTCCACAGCCAGAAGGTCTTTTTGGTTTTCCAAAAATCCAGGGAACTCCTTTTCCATGAGTACTCTCAGGTCCTCCTTTGTTAAGTACCTTTATCCCCGGCAGATTTGTGAAATGTAAACATCATAGTTTCCAGGACGTGTTCCATTTGAGACAGTGTTTTGGGGACTTCTGTTAAAACCTTGGCCAGGAGGTGCGATGCGGACACTGGGCGAGCTTGGTCACGGAGCTAGTGAGCAGCACACGCTGGACTTGGCGCTTTAGTACGTGGGGTGGGTGGGCAGAGGGAGGAGGCGCCGGTTCCGCGTTGGCAGCAGCCTTTTATGAAAAGGAATAGTCTTGTCTTTCTTTCTTTTTTCTGAGAAAGTTCATGGACTTTATATATATAAAATTCTGCTACTGTATATTTTAATTCCAAGAGCTTTTTGTTTTATATTTTGATGCAGGTATTAAATATCTTTTCTTCTCTTTCTTTACACATTACATATCTTACATTAATTACGGTTTCCTTGCATTTTTTTTCTCTTTTTCCTTCATTGCCTGTTTTTCAGTCCCTCCCTCCCTCCCTCCCTCCCTTCCTTCCGTTTGGTCTCCATTTTTCTGGCCTCAAATACCTGGTGATTTTTAATTATCCATCTGTATTTAAGAGTGAACCTATAAAGAAACATATTGCAAGCTCTGTGGGAATCAGTGGAGTTGTTTACTTTCTGGTGGTCTTCCTATAGACTCTATAGCTAGGTATAGTATAGTAATAGTATAGTAATAGTATAGTAATATTAATAGTAATAGTATAGTAATAGTAATTATAGTATAGTATAGTAATTATAGTATAGTATAGTATAGTATAGTATAGTATAGTATAGTATAGTATAGTATAGTATAGTATAGTGTGATAAAGTGGGGACCTGGCTAGTTCCCTAAAGGACTTCCAAAAAGTCACTATCTGTAGGTCTTTTCTCTTGGGCAAATTTCCTTGGGGAGGAATCTTCCAATCCCCTGCCTTGAAGGTACAAATCAGAAATCAGAATTGGGGAATGGGGGTTAGGGTGGGTCATATTCAGTATTTCGCTTTGACTAGTACTCGTTTTTAGCCCAGTACCTTGACCTCAACCTCAGCTGTGCATTTCTGAATTCATAGCCTCTCTGGTACATTTTTTTTCATACAGTAAACCTGCTATTTCTGTCTGGGAGGGAAAGATAAGTCACTTGGCAACCCAGTGATGTAGAAAATCTGGAGGCACCGTTCTAACTGCTCCTATTCAAGCTTTCAGCAAAATATTCCTCATTTTAGTACCAAATTTCAACATCTTTTTAAAGAATTATCTGGTCTCTCTAATTTTTTAAAATGTCAAGGGTTTGGGGGCTATGAATTGACTGGTTCCTAGTAGATTTATCTTCTTTATTTACTACTCATCCATCCTTTTTCTAGCTTTCAGAATTTTATAAAAATCTCACTTGGCATTGTTTTTTTAAATTTTATTCTTCTACTGTCATTTTAGTGGATTTTGAGAGGCAGGTGCATGTTAAACTGCACATGATGTTTTAAAATAAACTGTACATCATTAGATCATGTCACTCTCCTGCTTTCATACTCCAATAGCTTCTATAAGACCTTACATGATTTGGCTCCTGTCTACAACTCTGATTTCATCTTGTAACCTTGCTTCCTTCTAGTACATTATGCATTATCACAAAATATTCTTTCTGCTCCAGCCTCAGTCCTGTTGTTCTTGCTGTTTTCTCTGTCTGGAATGCTGTTACCTCTATTGGTGAAAGGTTTGTTCTTCAGCATGCAAGTCCTCTAACTACATTAATATTACCTATTAATATCCCAGTTTTATTTTCTTCATAATGCTTAAGATCAGTATATTTTCTTGTTTATTTTCTCTCTGCCTCCCAAAATGTAAGCTTCAGTGGTATAGATTTTTGTGTATTTTGATTACTGCTGCAGCCTCATTAAATATTCCTTGAGTGAAATAAGAACTAAACCATAAAAATAAGGTACCTTGAGGGAATGAACAACTTCGTCATCCTCTATCTGAGAAGCATAGTTTGGGCCTTGACAATTAGTAGTATCATTCTATCCTTTTTTTTTTTTTTTTTTAAGGTTTGATTTATTTCTATATTTTAAAAAGAAGCTTTAGATTACACAAATGTTACACCGAAATATATGCTTTTTATTGATACTAGAATGGAATGCTACTCAGTCAAGCCCTAGACAATGGATATTGTAGACTCGTGTATGTCCTAGGACCCACCCTAGGAATTCACTCATAATGGTCTTAGCCTGGTCCAACCTCAGAGCCTAGTTTCTCTCCCAGTATATCTCGGAAGAGGTAGGGAAGGGGAGGGATGCAAAATTGACTACAACTCCCAGAATGCAATACGACCCAAACCGCCATGGACGGTGCATGCTGGGATTCTTTTCTTCCGGGGATTGAGGAAGAGTGTTTTTGAATGTGGTATTCGAGGCTGGCTCTTAGAGTCCTTAGGTCTTTTTCAGAGTAGTGAGTATCTGGGTATTGGGAGAGGTCTGGCCTCAGTCTGTCAGACCAGGAGAGGTACTTGACACTACGCACGCCCTTCTCTGTAGGCGAAGTGGATTGCTGCAGCTGCGGGACTCGGAAAGGAAGCGTATCGGATCGCTGCGTGGCCCCGGCCGATCTCCCGGCAGTTAAGCGCTGACTGCCCCGGTCCTCGTTCTTCAGGCCCAGAGCTTTGTCTGGGCTTGTTTCGTGTCGCCGGGCTTTGGACAGACGCGGCTTTGAGGCTTTCCCGCCCTTACCGCCGCAGTGCTACCGCCACAGGTACCCACAGCCTGCACCTGGCAAGGCCTCCTTACATCTCTCACCCATTTCTTGTGATCCAAGTATTTCCTTCCGTGTCTGGCCGGGTCCCAACCGCCAGAAAAGACGGAAGTCCCTCAGGTGTAAGGTTCCTTACAGCAGGGGGTCAGGAGAATTTCCTTGTGAAATCAGACTCTTCACTTCTCTGGAAAGAAATAAGAAAAGTAAGGACATTTAGGGAGGTCGTATGAAGCTAAATTTGCTTAAATGAGGGATTTGGGGGGCGGGGGGGTTCGCTTATTTTAAAAGTCATTTGTTGAACGACGGTGTGTAGTAAAAAGGTGGTGGTGGTTGCTTTTTGAAAATTGTTCTTAGCAAAATCACCTTTCTGTCGATAGCCATAAAATCCCAAAGTGATTTCTGATATAGCACAACTCATTTTATAGACCTAAGTTCAAAGAGTGAGGTGTCTTACCTAAAATGGCAAAATTGGATTATAATCCAATAAGTGCTCTTTTGTACTTTACCACTCTGCTTTTATTCTTTGGGGTGAGACCACAGGGTTTGAGCTGGGTAGCGTTTTGGTTCCCATCAATTTCTAGTTATGGTGATATCTTTAAGGAAGAGTTTCCTCATATGTAAAGTGATAATAATTAAATTTAAATTAGTTTCATATATATAAAGCTCTTTAAGTGTTAACTGTTATTGTTAAGATGTCTTTATATTCTCTCCCCGTTATAATCAACTTTAAGGGTCTGTATATATCAGTTGATAAATAGGTTTCTTCTTTTTTGTTTTCTCTTACCTGACTTTTTGTCTTACTTGGGAAATTTTTAAAATATTATTTTAAACCTTAGACCAGATCCACTTTTTGAAATATTTTATTTTGAAATTATTGATTTCAGTTTGCATTATTATAGACTTTTTTAAAATCATAAACTTAAAATACAATAGTAAGATTTATAAACAAGCTTATATTATATGTTTGAGGAACAGTAAGTGAAAATTTTTTTCATCTAAATAATCCAGTGTTAAATACCAAGATAATTGTCCCAAATCATTTTGGGACATTTTCTTTTTCGTCAACTCTCACTTTCAAATATAAAATTGTGGGTTTTTTTTCTAGCTACCTGTGGTACCATGTTTTCCTGTGTTATCTGTGGTGAAACAGTAACCTCAGAACCAGACATGAAAGCTCACCTCGTAATTGTTCATATGGAAAGTGAAATTATCTGTCCATTTTGCAAGTTGTCGGGTGTGAATTATGATGAAATGTGTTTTCATATCGAAACTGCTCATTTTGAGCAGAATGAACTAGAAAGAAACTTTGAGAGAATAAATTCAATGCAGTATGGAACTTCAGCTTGTTCATCTAATCAACCAAAAAGTTCAACTACAAGTCTTTCTTCAGGTGGTACTTTAAAACATAAAGCCTTTTATTCAGAGAACTTAACTGAATCTAAAGAATTCCTGAAAAGTAATGAAAAACATTCCAAGCTAACCAAAATAAAAGGATCAGTTTATGAAAAAACGTATAATCCTCCTGAATGTCCATTCTGTGGAAATATAGAAGCTTGTTGTCAAGATATGGAAGCTCATATGAAAACAAAGCATGCCAATCTTTTAGACACTCCATTAGAAGGTAAAGTATTCATTTTTAATTATAAACAAGTAGTCTCAATTTAATATGTGGTGTCCTTTAAAAAGTTGGTTTGTAAGTCAGAAACTACAAATGTGTTTTTAAATTTAGTTTGCCTATAATATTGTTCACTGCCATTATTACAGTGTAGAAATACAATAATGGAAAGGCATTTTGTTGCAGATACAAAATGTTTCAACTACATTGAGAGTAATTTTGGAACCTAGCCCACCATTCATACAATCTTTCTGTAGAGAACTACAGTCAGAACCCAGTTTCCAGAGAGTGTTTTTCATTAACCACAAGCTCATTGGCGTCTGAACTGTGCTACACTCAGTGTTGAAATTTCAGATCATACATTTAATTAGGTAATCTTAGCTAAGTCATAAACTCCTTTGAACCACAATTTTCATATCTAGGAAAAAATTATTAACAATATTTACCTGAAGCGATTATGGGAATAGAGCATAATAAATATTTAGTAAGTTTTGGTTGAATGTGATATAGTGACACTAATACAGGATATTTGTAAATCTTATGTTTATGTCCCTGTGACACATTGTATGTAGTTGAGATGAATGAAATTATGAATTGATGTGTTGACTTTTTAAAACTGAAGTAATTATTGAGATAATTATTGATTTGCATGATGTTATAAAGAGAATGTACCCTTTACCCAATTTCCTCCAATGGTAACATTTTGTAAAACTATAATGCAATAACACGTTCAGGATATTGACATTGATGTAGCCCACCAATCTTATCAACTTTTCCCCAGTTTTACTTGTACTTACTTGTGTGTTATTTAGTTTCTGGACATTTTGTCTATTATGTTTCAAAAGTCTGGGTCTTATTTAAATCTTCCATTATAGCAGGCTGTCATTCTGTGTAGGTTTATTTAAATCTTCCATTATGGCAGGCTGTTATTCTGGGTAGGTGTATCTTGCATGTCCTGGCTTACTTTATGGTTTACAATGACAATTTAATTTTCAGGCTCACAGAAACAGAGTTTTGGGCTGTGGCTTCTTCCTGCTGGTTTCACCTGTCTGATTTATTTATTTATTTATTTTTATTGGTCTGTTTTCTTTTATTAGGCATTGCCTATGTTCTTAAGAGATTCTTGCCCCACTAATTGAGAACATAGTAGGACTCCCCAGTATCACCTGTCTGTTTTAGTGTCTTGGGGCGGGGAGAGGGGGTAGATTTTCAGGCATACGAGGGCTTTCCGGTACAGAGTTTTTACTTATATAAAAAGATTAGTGGTTGGTGGACAGTTTTTAACGTACAGTGAAAAATATAAAATTTTTAAAAATAAAACCAACTGAATATATTTCTCATATAGACTGTGATCAACTACTCTATGACTGTCCTATGTGTGGCCTCATCTGTACAAATTACCAGATTCTCCAGGAACATGTTGACTTGCATTTGGAAGAAAGCAGTTTTGAACAAGGTAATGTTTAAAATCAAAATGCCATTGTTTGGTTTGCACTTCCTAGGACACACAACTAAATTTTAGATTAGTTATATAGAGAATAATTTATACTAATTAAAAATAAATATTTCCTTTAAAGAATTCTTGTCTGGCTTCAACGTTTTCTTTTTAGTAGAAGTTGTTTCACAGAAAAGTTACAAAGGATGTAGTGTTGTGTCCAACATCTGAACTAGGGCTGTGAATCCAGGCTTTTGTACCAGATGAGCAATATTTAGAGGGGACAAACATTTAAGACAATATGTCTCTTATTTAGAAGTTGAAGCCACCCTTCAGCAGCAATAAGTCACTGAACTTAGCATCTGGTCAGCAAAAATTGTTGGTGAACTACATATCTGCCACATGGCACATATGATTTTTTTTTAAATTGTGAACTACATGACTTAAAACTCTGTTACATTTCCAGCTGCTTGTCCCAGCCACTAAAATGACACTTACTACTTTTATAGAGACTCCAAAGTTTTCTTCTGCCCTGTATCTTTTTAATAGCAGTATTGTTTAGGGATTCATTGTTGTGCCCTGGAACTGGAAAGATCCTATATGAGTTTCACAATTTCCCTGAATCAAAAGATAAAGTTGACCCTAAGAGAAACCAGTTGTGTTCTCTCTAGGGTTCATAGGTATCTTTAATGGCCAGTGTCAGTGAGCTCTGTGGACAACATTTCCTGCTCACTCAGTGTAAACCCAAAATGGGAATTCTTGGAGCAGAGATGAAATGGCCTTCTGTTGTGGTGGTTCTCTACTAACTACTCCAGCTGGTGTGCCATCTTCCTTTGGACAAGATTTCTGGGAAAGACTTTGGTAGAATAACCCTTTTGAAGCTGATTGGTAATACTCTATTTATGATAGGCCTTGTGTGGTACATATATTATTGTATAAGCCTATAGTGGTCATTAAGAGAAAGATAGGGTCTAAAGAAATCACTGTCTGTAGCCCCAGAAGTGCACTGGAGGTGATAATCTGAATCCTCAAAATCAAAATGTGAGCTGCATATTCCCAAGAATGGAAGGTGAGGCCCCAAATGGGAAGATGTAGCAGAAGCTGAAACGTTAGAAAGGGAAGAAAAAATACTCAATTACATAATTAAAATGGGAGTTCAAGGAGATGAGATGCTGGCCAGAAGTCACTGATGAATGGACCTGAAGGAAACTGAGTAGAGAGGAAGCAGGACAAGATGTTGCAAAGTTGCACACTTTGTTTTGGGAAAGACTAAGTTATGACCTAACACCTGTGCTTTCCAAACATATATATTTATGTTCTTTATAATTTCCTTTTTTCTCCCCTTAAGATTTCTTTAGAAAAGAGCACCATTGAAGGGTCTCTTTTAAGTCCTAGTTTCCTTCTAAGTTCCAGTTAACCTCTCTAAGTCCTGGTTTTTTCGGTAGATAATAATACCTACTTCATAAGGTTGTCATGAGGATTAAATAAGATAATTAATGAAGATGAGATACACGCCATGCTTTTTATTATTTAAATGGAGGCTATTCTCTTATAGCATCAGTTCTAAGTTCTGCTAGATTTGTACTCATTGGTTCCATGACATCACAGTTGTGAATAAATGGCAAAATAATAGCATTTACTCTATTTTTAAAATGTGTCTTAACTAATAAGTAAGCTTTGATTGAAGCAGTTATTTTTTTTCCTAAACATTAAAAATATCTAATAGGCATGGATAGAGACCAGTGTTCTAGTGATCTAGAATTGGCTCACCAGCTTCAACAGGAAGAAGACAGAAAGAGAAGAGCTGAAGTATCAAGGCAAGAAATGGAAGAATTTCAGAAGCTGCAGGTATATAGCTGTGATAATTTTTGTGGGTTGCTAGAGATCTTATTTTTTCAGACATATTTGAAAGACTTTTGTCCTTATTTTTGGTCCTTATTCAAAAAAAATTTTTTTTATATATATATCCTTTAAAATTTATAAAAACCACCAGTTTTAAGTTTCACTTCACTCTGGTCAGATACTGGGGTAAGCACTTCATGTATATTATCTCAAAACCATTACAAAACTTTTAACCACCCACCCCCTACCCCACCTTTTTATTTTACAGATAAAGAAATGGAGACAGTTGTTAAGTAACTTACTCAGGGTCAGGCAGCTATTAGGTGGTAAAGCCTGTATTCAAACATGTGTAAGTTGATCGGGCAAATGAGGAAACTGAGAATCAGAATTTGTGCTTGTATAGATACTTAGAAATGAAACCTTTACTTAGAATTTGATGTCTCCTGAGTCTTAAATTTTTATAGAGATTATAATATCAGGCATTTAGAAAGAACCATTTTTTTAAATGCTGTAAGATTGCATTAAATTTGTAAATCAATTTCTGTAGGACAGACATCTTTTCTTTTTTTTTTTTTTTTTCTTTTTTTGAAGAGCCAGGGATTGAACCTGATACCTTGTTTTGTGGGAAGCTGGCACTCAACCCCTGGGCTACACCGGCTTCCCCGAGTTGGCTCTTTCATTTGTTTTGCTTGTTGTTTTGCCTTTTTGTTTTTTCAGGAGGCACCGGGAACTGAACCTAGGACCTCCCTTGTGGGAGGTGGGCACCTAACCACTTGAGCCACATCTGTTCCCAGAACTATTTTTCTTTTTTCTTTTTTTTTCTTTTTTTCTTTTTTTTCTTCTTGTTTTTGTTCCAGAACTATTTTTAATGAAAAATACATTTTTGGTATTCAAGACTAAGTAGTTATCTCGGGTGGTGGTATCTGTTGAATTAAACTGGTAGCATGTATTATGTTTTGTTTTGTTTTTTTAATTTATTTTTTAAAGATTTATTTTTTATTTATTATATATCCCCCCCTTTCT